>JAUZST010037964.1:0-54615 GCA_034779995.1 Parotocinclus haroldoi | reverse complement strand
TGGGTGGCCTAAATGTTAATTAAATAAATACTTATTAAGTATATTAAATTATAGCTAAATTATAGGTAAATAACAATATAAATCAAATAACAAACCAGTAATACAATTTAAATGAGTAGCTACAAAAAAGAACTAAATTATATCTAAGTACATGATAAAGAGATAAAATGAGTCCTCAGATGGAGGTCCTTGGAAGGACATCGCCTCCTAATGTCCAGACGATGGAGGGAGTTACTGCAGTATCAATTCCTTCATCCTCCAAGAACTGCCTGCACTCTTTTACCATATAAGGCCAGGCAGTGTCGTCCACCAGGAGGAACCCAGGACTCACTGCATCACCTCTAGCCTGTAGAGGTCTGTGTGTCCTTCCAGGGATATGCGTCCCCAGACCATCACTAACACCACTAAACCGCTCATGCTGATTGATTTTGCTGGCGATATAACATTTTTCACAGCATCTACAGACCCTGTCAGGTCCGTTACATATGCTCAAGTGAAACATATTGTCATCTGTGAAAAGCACAGGTTGCCTGTAGTGAATCTATCAATTATGGTAGTCTATGGCAAGTGCCAATAGAGTTCTGCACTGCTGGCCAGTGAGCACAGGGCCCTCAAAAGGTAGTTGGGCCCTCAGGCCACCCTCGTGAAGTCTGTTTCAGATTGTTTGGGCAGACACATTTACACCAGTGCTCTGTTGGAAGTCATTTTGTAGGACTCTGATAGTGCTCATCCTGTTCCTCTTTGCACAAAGGAGCAGATCCTCCTGCTGAGGGGTTAAGGACCTTCTACTGCCTGTCTCCTCCATACTCTAAAGACTGTGCTGAGAGACACAGCAAACCTTTTGGCAATGGTACGTACTGATGTGCCATCCTGCAGGATTTGGACAACCTATTGACCAATGACTAATTATGGCAATTCAAATCTTAATGTTTGGACATTTAGGTTTAGGTTGGCAAGTTACCCTGACACCATTACCCTGCCCATTTATTTGGGCTTGGGACCAGCACTAGCAGTATACACCCAGCAGCTGGTGTCTTTCTGTAAGCATGACACTCAACATCCACATTGCAAACCCCAATTGGGACTAGACCCAGGCCCTCTAACACTGCCATTTTTAGCAGCTGGCTCTAGAGTCAGAGTCACACAGGCTGCCACATATAGGTTAATGTAATTGTAGTCATATAGGATAATGATTCTATATTTTTTTAATGAAAGCTGCAAACTGGCAAATTATAAAAATTAGGTAAATGTGAACTTGTATACATGTGGCCATCCTACACACAGACCCACACATAACGGGATAATGGTGCTCAGCTGGCACAGTGGGGTAATACACTAGACCTCCACAGAAACTTTCCGGCTAGGTCAGACATCACACGAACAACTGACTGTGGGACACACAGGGACACTTAAGAGATCACAGTTGACCTAACACATGTATTTGGATTGTGGAATGAATCTGGAGGCGGACATGGGGAGAAAGACTCCACACAGGCAACAGCAGGGTCAAGTCATACTGAGAAGTTATTGGTGTTGCAACTCTTATTATTGAATATAAATATGATTACTGATGTTTTATCTCGTGTAGTTGTTATTATTGTCATTATTGTGGCTGTTGTCTTTGTTGTTGTTGCTGTTATTGTTATTATTACTATTATTATTTCTTGTTGTTGTTATTATTTTTTTGTGGTTCTATTAGTAGTAGTGCTAGTTGTTGTTACTAGTAGTAATTATTATTATATAATAATTATTGATGATTATTATTAGAGTAGTTTGGTAGTAGAAGTAGTAGCAGTTGTTGTTGCTATTATTAATAATTATTATATTAATAATATGAATCATTATTATTACTTCTATGCTTACTTTTACTTTTAATTCAACAATAAAATTACTGAAGCAACTATTATTTCACATTGATAATTTAATAGATATAGAGATAAAGCCACCAAATATCTTCCTTAATATTTCAAAATATGTAATTTTTGTCGTGAATTATTTTACGTGAAATAATATTTAAAGGCTTTAAATAGATATGTTTATTCAGTAAAAGTGCTAGTGAGCTTTTAAGATTGATATAACCTAATAACTACAATCTTACTATATGTATAATAATACTTTCATCAACAACTTTCCAACTCGTGGGTTTTTGACCCATATTAAAGAACCCAAAACAATGAAATTATCTGTTATTTACTAATTGTTAGGAATTTGATAAAATATTCTAAAGCTATTCTCAATATATTGTTAGTATTTGTAGTTATTAAGTAAGTTGCTATCCATTATCAATTAGGCAATGGTTTAAGATTACAGTTTAAAACTTATTAAGACTTTAAATGTTGAAAGTGCTTTTTTTATATGTAAGGTATATTGAGGTTGTTCCGTCATAGGTTATAGTCCAATTGAAAATTTACACAAGTTAAATTACGTTTTGAGTGCACTTTATTCAGTGTATCAGGATGCATATATAAGGTAAACGAAACATCCAGTGATACAGTATGATGTAGCCTATCTGCCCAAGCCTCCAGATTATCTGCCCTGATCTAAAACAGAAAGAGGATACAGAATTTGAATTTACTGCTGTTCAAAAGAGTGGAAAAGAGTGCATGGAAAAGATATATAAACACAACAACATACCTGCACCAAGACAAAGAATCTTTTCTTCCACCTCTTCCACACGTTTTTGCCGATGGCCCAAAGGTATCTGCGCAAAATCACAGCACAGGTGTTAAAACAGGTGTGAGTTTACACTGCACGTTCCTGCTGGGGGAAAGACGTGCGTAGCTGAATATGAGTTCACATCTCTTACAGTTTGGAATCGGGTTTAAAACGAGGTGATCGCGTTTTATAATTGCTGTATTTCACAGTAAATAGTCAGTAACATGGGCGGAAATAGTTGTACGAGGGATTGGTAGGAAGCCGTTTGCTGTCCTCTACTGGAGAAAAAAAAACGTAAATAGTAGGTCGAGTAGAGATGTTCACCCGTGGACTAATAGTACACTAGAAAAATACATTTAAAGACGAAAATCTGACACCCGCTTACATCTACAGGCAAATCATTACGCTTGTAATAACAAATTAAGGGCACACGTTGCGCTTTTACAAAGGCTGGCTATCGTTTATGGTCACTATGCCACAAGACGGCAACTTAGTTTTAAGACGTTTTAATATCCTGCATATTTAGTCTCACCTCAAGCCCAAGTTCCATTGCACTACATATAGTGTATGCATTAGAATGACCAATTATCAGACGTTCCCAACGTTCTGTTTTTAAAAGAATGTATTTTGTGTTCTGCCTCTTTGCTTCTGCTCCCGTTTCTTTTTTCACCTTCACTGCTATAAATTTGATTTTGTTTTGTGTAGATTAAATGCAAAAAATGCATGTATAAAACACTGATCAAGTGCAAACACGAGGCTGGTGCAAAATAGCAAAAATGCGATCTACACTCCTCACAAAAACAGGGGTTATTTCATGGGGGCATGTTTCATTTTAAAACACCCCCTAATTTTTGTGAGCAGTATATGTAAGAATTACTTCACTTAAAATATATATTTGAATATGCACACCTAAACATATGAATAAACAAATAAAAGCAGCACAGCCAGCCACAGAGGCTGTATAATTTACATTTACTGCATTTAGCAGACGCCCTATCCAGAGCGACATATAACTGATATATTCTTATAATCCAAGCAGCTGTGGGTTAAGGGTCTTGCTCAAATACCCATCTGTGGCAGCTCTGGGTCCAGAGTTCAGCACCTTAACCCTATGGGCTACCACAGTGGCTTAACAAAGTGGCTACTTAAATACTGTATTTGTATCTTTAAATCAAATAATGGAACGCTACATTTTATATATTTAGATATATAACATATCTGTTATTTTTATTATTTCTTATTTCCATTTACATAATTTCTCTACCCGTCTTGCTGTTCCCGGTTAGTGCTGCAGAGAAGTCACGATAGGATAGATATCCAAGGGTATGTAAAATACAGGCAGGTACTATCACAGAGCGTGCACTATATTTCCGTCCTCTAGATGGAGCCAACAGACAATCAATTGCAAATCTAAACAAAATTAGCTCCGAGATTGTATTTACAGCGGGGTCAAAATCAGTAATACTAATCCAAGACCAGAATAAGTTTCTACCAACGAAGGGAGTTTAAATTAGGTCCCTAGTAAACTGTCTTGTGGCATAAGATCACACAGGTCACATACACTTGAGACTTAACTTGGATTCACATGCTCCTGAATATAGGAGAGACTGGAGACTCAAGTTGTCTGAAGAGACACTGAATGGACTCCAGACATGTCCTGGCCACATTACACAGACAAGAGATTTGACAAGAACTGCAAACTAAAGACTCAGAATTTAGACTTAGGATTTAGATTTAGAATTGGACATACCAGAAACTCAAACATATTGACACACAGCAGTCCTAAATCCAATCTTTTTCGTGACATGGGAGTGTCAACTTTGTTGTGACCAGTGAACAGAAAAAAAACATTAAATCTGACATTTACAGTCCTTTATTGGGCCACTTTCTTATGTTGTACTAAAATCCAATAACCAATATGTGGCACTGCAACTGTGAAAAAAAAACAGAATCAGAATCCATGTGACCTTTATGCTATTCTAACTTGACATTCGTCAAGGGAAAAAACAAGAGAAGGGAAAATAGACAAGAGCAGGGAACTGTTTACACAATCATCTGATATAGGCCACATTTGGTGAGAAATTCGGATTAGGGTCACTTGCTGTGTGAATGCAGCTAACGGTGACTTTTCTGCATTCACATTGAAAACTTGAGATCTCACACAATACAGTCTGGAGACTCAAAAAGAACTGCACACTAAATATGTGAAACAGGACTAAGTCGAACACAAGACTCAACCTTACACACTAGTGACTTGAGCCTTAATTTGGACTTGCAATTAAAACTCAGACTTACTTGCCAAAGGATTGATTCAGACTCACAACCCAGGACTAGAAAATAGGACTCAAGACCCAGACTCGTACACTAAGCACATGAGACGCTGCTCTGACTTGCACACTAGTGATTCATCGCAGACTTGCCCATTAGTGATGCAACTCAGTCTCACGCTCTAGAACCAGGATTGTCAACCTCGGGTAAGTGGGTCAAACCTGGGGGTCAAAAGGGGGTGCTCCAAGTTTGTCAAAATGCAGTTTGCAGATGTTAAATAAAATGTAACACACTCACTGGAAAAATGCAACTGTATATAAAATTGATTAAAAGAGTCCCTTTTCACTCAGAAAAACAAAAGACAAATACAATAAAAAAGTAAAAGAAAAAAAAACCTCCTATAATTGTACCTATAAAGATTTGCAATGAATTACTTTATTCTTTTGTCCGTGTGTATTTGGGCTGTGTTGGTGAGTCTATTCTTAGATACTTGTGGGAAGTCTCCAAGGAAAAGATGTTGGGAACCATTGCTTTATAGACTCAGCACTTGTCTTTAACTTACATGCTAGATATTCAAGATTGGACTAGGACTCGACCCATGATGCTCGAAACATCAGCTGTTTTTGCACACTTGAGACTTGGATACTAGAGATTCAAAACTTGATTCTAGATGTCAGAGACTCAACTAATTCAGACTCACTGTAGATATCAGTAAAAACTCATGACTCCATCCATCCATTATCTTCCGCTTAACCCACACAGGGCTGTGGGTCAGCCGGGGCCCACCCAGCTACTCAAGGGTAGGAGCAACCCTAGACAGGCACCAATCCATCGTTGGGCACACACACAGTCACACACTATGGACCACTTTTAGAGATTAATCTAAAACCACAATTAAAATAACCAGAGTAAACCCACACAGACATGGGGAAAACATGCAGACTCCAAACAGAAAGGACCCAAACTGTTCCACCCTGGGATTGATCCTGGGACCTTCTTAACATGCTATGAGGCGGCAGTGCTACTCACTACTTACTTGAATAACTAATTATAAGTGTGTCTCAGACTCAGACGTAACAGACTTGGGACCGGACTCACACTAGTTAATTGAGATTTAAATCAGGTTAAGTCAGGTCACTTAAGCAAACTATTTCCACTTTTCAAACATGGGCAGTGTGCTGGCTTGGTGGCTACAGAACTAGACTATGGAGCAGAAGGTCTAGGGTTCAAGTCCTTTCTCTACCAAGCTGCCACTGTTGGGCCCTTGAGCAAGGTTCTTAACTCACAGTTGCCTAGATTGCAAGACTGTTTCAACTGAAATTCACTTTGGATAAGGGTGTCTGCTAAATGACATAACAATTAAAAGTGGGGTATTGCTAAAAATGTAAGACATTGAAATTTTTTTTTAAATGATCATAGTAAATATATATTTATATTCAAAATACAATGGTTGTCATATTAAATAAACAAATTTGGCATTCCTTGTTTAGGATATAATATGTTATATTTAACATATCAAAACACTGTTCCTGTGATACGTTGAAATGAAACCTTGGACATGGATTAGGGACTCAAGACTCGACTGGGACTCAAATTAGAGACACATCTCAGACTCACATGGCACAGGCTCTAGTCGACTCAGAATTATGCATGGTTATAGGATTGTTACTTTCAGGATCAAAGATCAACATTTTCACGTTTTAAAGTAAACATTAAGGGATACTTTACACGTTCACACTATACTCACCCACAGTGTTTCATGTTCTGAGGTTTGTCCATGCGAACAGCGAGTTTGATCTTCAGGTCATTGTCTGGACAGCCCTTAGACACCGTCATTTTGTGTAACTCGGATTGCTTGGGGCTGTTGGGAGTCGGGTGCAACACAACCTAGGCGCAGAAGAAACGAATCCCTAATTATTGTGATTGCTTAATAACACTATTTGTGTTAAATAATGTCATCATGATCAGTGTGTTTGTGTACCCGCCCTAGCTCTTTATCTTCCAGTGCTAAAACGCCTGTGCTCTCAGTGAAGAGCTTAACCTTCACAGCGGGCAGTGGGTGGGTTGTGGTGAAATCTCCTTGAGTTCCCCACCTAGAAATAGAAAGACAGCAATTGTTATCAGCTTTGCAGTTAATTGATTTTTTTTGGTACTGATACATACAATGTCCTTCATAGTGCATCTTTCTCCACAGTCTGCTGCCAGATCAGAAGTGATGTCTCCGTGTGTGTATATGTTTTAGACAGCAGAGTGTCTGATCTCTATAAAGTGTTTAAACTTTATTCTGCCTCCCCACTAAGCAGCACTGCTAAACTTAGATAAAGCATCATAGAAGGTTTATCTAAGTTTTGATTTGCTGTGACTGCATACAGACCAACACATGTTTACTATATACTGTATATGGAATATACAGTACCTAGTATAAGGTATACATATCCGTAGAAGATAGGGGCAGGAACTCTAGACCAATATGTCTACATAATAGAGGCTGCATTTCCAGGTTCCACCAGACTCCACTCACAAAACTGACATATTTTCTTATTTTCAGACCATTCCCTTTAGAGATGGCTGTACAGTAAATGAAAATGTACAGTAAATAAACAGTAGACCATCAGGTTCTGAAGTACTCAAACCTGCTTGTCTTTTACCAACACCAATGTTCAAAGTCACTTAAACCACCTTTTTCCCATTCCGATGCTTGATTTGAACTTCAGCAGGTAATCTTGACCATGACTACATCCATTGTGTTTCTGCCATGTGTTAGATTGATTAAATATTTGCCACTAATAAAGCAATTGAACAGGTTTACCTTAAAAAGTGGTTGGTCAAGTAACAGTTTGTATATCATATTGTCTTAAAGCGATTTTATATGCAACTTTAGATTCTAGGACCAAAAACCTAGTTTGAGCAAACAGAGATCCACAGTGGCAATGGAACTGGTGAGTGTAGATTCCCTAATGCACAATTTCACAGAACATTTGGTGGACATTAAGCAATGCATATCAGTATCAGTTACTGATACTTCTACTTTATTTTTCTAAGTTTTATTTCTAGGACCCACTGCCTAAATTAAGGCACTTGTGGGTTAGACACTACCCCTGTCTTCCTGTCTTGCTCCCTGTGCCACACACAAGCACAAGGTTCTGCTACGACCCTGTCCAGGATTAAGCAGATAAGAAAGTGAATAAATGAATGGACTCAAATGTTAAAAACATCCCACCCTATCTAAAGCATATAACAGTCAGTACAGTGTTAGAAACTGACAGATCACCAATCTGAGTGGCAGATGGGATGGTGCAATGTACAGCTAATGGATTCTCTGTAGTGATGAATCATGCTTCGACATCTGTTTGATAGATCCTGAGGAAAATTGCAGCCCGTGTTTCTTGAATGAGATGATGTGAAGTTTGGGCTATTATAGAGTGCTGATATTATGCAGTATTGATAACACTTGTAGGTTCAACAAACATGCCATGTTCAAATTCACTTATATCACCTTTCTTCCCCATTATCATGCTCAGTTTGAACTTCAGTGGGTCATCTTGGCCATGTACTTGGCTGATTAGATACTTGTCTTAATAAGCACTTGTGTTAATAAGCAATTGAACAGCTGTACCTAATAAAGCTGAATGCCAATTAAGTGTCAAGTTAGAAAAAAAACAGTTAAGCTAAAGGTTAATTGAATGTAAGACAGAACAGCTGCAGAGTATAATCTTAAAGAGGTATTTAGGTTTAAAATGGGTTTTCAGATATGACTTAGGGTGTACAACAATACGCAATCTGTGCCACACAGGTGCAATTAGCCCCCAAAGTGCATGCATGCATGCTCTCCAAGCCTGTCTTTATATGGAGCAAGAGAAGCTGATAATCAGTGTGTCTATTTATTATAAGGTTTATGAGAGGGCTGTGTTTCAGCACACCCAAAACGAAACCAAAAAAGTTACATTAGTAAGGCCAACCATGAAGTTCCATGTACTTCACTGACCTCCTGTGGAGATATGTGGGAATGAGTAGTACTTGTCAAAAACCTCACTGTTGAATTTTGGATCACTAGTCTTGACAGGGTCAATTTGTTTTTGCGATGAAACATAAAAAGTGTATTATACCTGTAATAGTCCATATACAAAGAAATGAATGCATGAGTAACAACCAGAGCTGTCTAACACAACCATAGTTAATCTCCACTGTTGACCATATTGGAGTATCTGTGACATTATGACATTCCCTTTTAAGTTTGAGCTCCAGAGTTTCTTATATACGATAAAATCACCCAGCAACAAAACGCATCCACAATATACATCCAAATCCACATAATTAATTTAATAGAGACATAATTGAGTTCCTGACATCAGCATCCCAGACACTTACCCAAATCCCACTGTAAACCTGTGTGGTGAGCTGAATAGGAATGTTCAGGAGTGTATATTAGTGTGAGCTGTGTGTGTATTCATGCAGTGTGAGTGTGTGCGTAGGTCATGTGTGCGTGTGTGTGATCTCTAAAGATCAGAAGGGGGCAGTCAGTGGTGCACTAGGGATCTGAGCACAGAGAGACTAGTCTCCATAGCAACCTTTCTGAGCCGTGTCTCCTGCAGAATGCCTGGGGTGAGCTTGGGGGCACACGGCGTGTGTGTGTGTGTGTGTGTGTGTGTGTGTGTGTGTGTGAAGTCAATTCCATCTGACAGGTCCTATCGGTATTAATAACCAATACAACTGCTTATTAGCTTACTGTCTTATGCAATAGTTCAGGCACTACTGGTCAAATTACTCCTTCCATCCACCCACCAACTAATCCATCCACAGACACTTAACAAATATAGAAAGTGTGTGCACTCCAGTTTGGTCACCCGAGGTGAGATTTGAACCAAGGATTTGAGGTACATGGCGCATGTGCACCACCACCACCAGCCTAGAAGAATACACACATCTTTATAGTGAAAGGAAATGGAATGATGAACAGATCAATCAGATCACTGGACAATAAGCAGCAGTTCCGATGCCTTACAGGAAGAAATAGTAAGGAATCATATATAAAGCAAAACATAATTTACAGAACAAATACAACTGTCACTGAAGCCGTAGGATTTTAATCTATAATCTATTTAAAGAAAACTTCCCCTAGTGACTGATTATCTAAAGATAAATCAGAATCCTAATATATGGACGAATGACCTAATACAATTCCATTATTTAGATTCCAAAGTCATTAGTAAATTATATATGCAAATAAAACTGTCATGCTCAATCACGGGCCTTTTATAGAAGGACTTCACCTAATTTAATTTAATTGTGGTTGTCTAGTGCTGTATAAATACAGCTTTGTTTGTCAAGGTTGTTGCGAAGTATAGCCATCATTTCCTAATGTTTTCTTGTTTTTGTCTTACTTGGTATACATACTGGTCTTTAAAAATGTGGTTGGTAGGCAGTTGAAATGGCCACTGACCGAAAAATTAGTGATAGAACTACAGTAAGTAATGTTTCAATGTTAACACAGTGACATAGATTTGCCACACATTCAGAATAATCAAAGAAAAGGGAGATTGATATTGATATTGGTTTCCTATTCGTTTATTAATGAAAATAATTTTACTATTTGAAAATGTCAGCAAATTCATTACATTTGTCATTTGAGAGCTCTAATGAACCATTTTATCAGTCTGTTTATTAATTTAAAAAGGAATTAAGAACTCTAATTACAATGATCAATTAAGGTTGGGAAACAGGTTGTCATGTACTGTAAGCTTAGTTTGGCTTCATTTCTTCTAATCTGTTCTACAGGCTTTTTTAAGCTATACTATGGAAATACAGTAGAATAATATAGCTTAAAAACAGTAGTACAGTAGTGTCTTAAAATTTCCAGATAGAGTCTAGGTATTTAATGGTGCATTTGTTTCAATGCGATAATTTTGCCTTCATATAAAGTGTATTGGAATATGTAATAGCAGGATGAAACTATAGCTGAGAAAGGGTCTTAACGATAATTTTCTCAGTAATCTTTCTCTTATTAGATATGGATAGAAAAAAACAGACGTGCTCAGACATTCTACCATTAGAGATTTCATAGCATTTCAGATGCTTTCTTTGATATGTAACCTATGTGACACATCTAGATCTAGAGTAGGTCCATGTTTGTCTGTTGATCATAATTGCATTAGATCAAATGAGTTCAGTAGCACTGTGAAGATATTAGCAACAGGGATAGTAAGCTCATCAAATTGAATGTTACTGAAATACCCTTGATAAACATCTCCAAATTGTTCAACAAAACACATGTTGTCTTGGAGGGTGAAAGATAACTGGGCAGACTGTGTACCCCATAGCTTTAATTCAACAATAAATGTGAAGGATGTTCCCCAAAAAGATTTTTGCATAAAGCATAGTCTAAAGGACACTCTAAAAAATGAACATGATGGGGGTATGCTACAATCAGAGTAGAGTTATTTTCAAACCCGATACTGGTTTTGGTTAAAAATATAGAGTTCGGTTCATGTTTTTCTATTAACCGACCAACTACACAGAACTCAATCTGACATTAAATACACAAGTAAGAGCAATAAGAGTAATATGTGTTCATTTTGTTCAGTTTATGAGGTTTTAGTCACTGTAGAATTTGAACACTACTAGGTTAGGCTTATTTAAACTATTTTTCAGTCTCTTATGGTCAGTACATTTATTTGTGACGCAGACATGTTGCATGTTTCGCTGTTTGTGTGAGGTCTGAGTGTGTTTGCTACCATTCCTTTCATTTAACTGTGGTCAGATGAGTCTCCATGTTGCCAGAAAAGTTAGAATTTGTGTTGAAAATGAACTTACACGTGTGCATGGTGAACCATGTGTGTTTGGTCTTCAGTCTACTAAAACAAACAATGCCTCTTTCCACTAACGGTATTGGTCCAAAAATGAACACTTGGACAAAGGTTCTGTTTCAATTTTTCTGATTGTTGTTCAGAAGTCACTTGAACCGACCTGCACAATTATACTTTCTGTAGGGAGATTGTTCTGTTTAAACAATGTCAAAGCCAAAACAGGATGTTGCTAGTATTAGCTTTAGCATTGTGTCTCCCAGCAGGTATTTAGTGATATGTCATATGTTTTTCCATTCATAGGTACTCTATCTTCAGCAAAAGTTGTTTTATCAACCCCTTGAGCAGACAGGACCAGTAACAAGTCCAGATATTGTTCAGTACAGAAAACAGCATAGAAATATTTTCCTTAATAACAACTATTTTATTTGTAATTACTGAAAGTTTGACAGTTCAGATATCTAGAGGACAATAATGAGGCATTAGAGGTGGCAGAAATGCAAACTTTTTATATTTATCTGTATGTCTGTCTAGGCGCTTTGACATGTAATGAAATTTACAATTTCTGTATATCTAAAATATTATAACATGTGGACATGTCCTAAGTAGCTCAAGTGAACCAAATTATTTAATTTAATTTGAAGGTTATATTTGGAGTCAGGTGTTTTCAGTCAACTGAATGAAGCCCTGTTATGAGCATAGTTCCAGTTCTATTTAAAGAACAACAAAATCCCAACATGTGCTTGTATATTAAGACACAAACAAAGAAGGTCAGTGTTGCCCATCTGGACTTGGCTAAGAATCACAAAACAAAACTGATAGATATTGTAAAAAAGAAAAACGTTTGTGGACAAATGAAACCAAAATAACACTGCATTCTAGCATAATAATCATAGATCATCCTTGACAATTGAACAATTAAAGAAATGAGATTCCTTTAAGTCAATGTACAGGACTGATCAACAGTTACCTAAAATGTTTAGTTGCAGTTATTGCTGCACACCAGAAGAGGTCACACCAAATACTGAATGCAATGGTTAACATACTTTTATGTATAATATCCAATATCGAGAATAATATTTGACTCTTTTGTTTTTTATCAAGGCATATAGAAAATAGTAAAGGTCACACAAACTCTCCAGCATACCATTATCTTTCTTTTAATTCAGATGACAGCTCTAGTCTAGTCATTCATCAAATAACTTATCCTTTCTCTCAACAATACCCTATCCACCTATCAATAGTCTATTCACCTTTCTATCTATCCAACCATCTATTATCTCTCTTAACCACCAATTCATCCATCCCTCCTGCTATAGTCCATCCATCCATCATTTCTACTTTGTCTATTACATGCATCCAACCAGCAGTAGTCTGTGTACCTACGTATCCTATGTAAAATTATCAAATTATCAATTCATCCATCCATCTGTAGTCAACAATCTATTCATCTGTGTATCCGTCTATTCTAGCAGCATGTGAAATAGATTTTTGCTGGACCACGTGACTTCTAACTTATTTACTAAGGTCAAAAAAATTTCAGTTTTTATCCATACATAAATGTGTGTGAACTAGTTCATACTACGTAAAGGGACAGTGATAGAAAATGTTTGACATTTGGGAAAGGTCTCCCCACATTCTAGGAACTGGAAATAAACATTGAAGGAAAATGTTTTTGTTGCCACCCCAGGCTCTGTGGAGGAGAAAAAACAAGTGCAGGTGAATTGCTATTCTCTAGAACAAATATTGTATTGTACACTCCCAAAATGTGAGGAGTCTGGAAAAACCAAAACCAATCCCTCCCTTACATTCACTGAATTTCTAGGATGACAATTGTAAAGAAGCTATTGTTGTTCTGTCTTTAGCATAAACATCACTCTAGATCTGATTTCTCCCTGTTTAATAAAGGGAAATGTGCTGAGCCCATTCCACTTCCTAGTCAAATTTTGTCGCACTGTGTTGATTCGTTTCTGTTCCTGGCTCATTTCGCTCCTAATTGCGGTTTCTCTGTTCTTGTTACTGTTTCATGCATTTTATCCTGACTTGTGTTACGTATTCTTCTCTAAGCATCCAGTATTGTGTGTTTAGGTATTCCTGTGCTCATGTGTAGCCCTGTGTTTTCTTATGTAAAGTTTTGTCCTGCACCCATGTGTACTTTTATTCACTAAAAAAGATTTAGTTCAGTTGATCATCTAATCATAACCTCATTAAGAACAATGTCTGTGTTGAAATTCATCAGATGCTGGAATAGAACTGCTGCCATAAATGTACATATGTTATTTTTTAAAAACTGAGTGGTTTTCTAATTTTTCCCAGAGCTGTATATCTCCCTAGTACTGTGCTTATCTCTAATAAACTTCAATAAACTTACCATACTTGCACTATCAGTCAGTCAGACAGTACCCTAAAATAGCATTGGTGCAAGGTTGCCTCCTTCCAGCTCTTTCTAAATGCTTTCTTTGATTAGTATTTGTTTAAATAGATTCTAGAATTTAAAAACAATGTGTCTCAAGTATAACTGCCATATTAAATATTAAACTCCTCCAGAACTTAACCTTTGATCAATATTTAAACTTGTGGATGATCATATACGATGTGTGTAAATAACAATAAAGCAGATACAAAGTCAGTTAATGTGCGTAACAGAGCCTTAAATGTGTGACTAATTTTAAATTAGAACATTGGCAATGGGTTATACATGCCCACTGAAAGCAAAACTCTTTCAAGTCTTTTCTACATTGGATTTTCAAGACAAAGCAAGATGTGTACAAATGTATCAGGTGTAAGGAGATAATGAAGCAGTCCAGCAACTCTATGTTGAACGTATGCCAGGAATCTAAATACTGCCTGCAGAAGGACCCCGCATCACGATCATCTGGAATGTTCTCAGAGGGGCTCACTACCATTGTGTTGCCTGTCGAGTTGACAGTGGTGTCATTTCAGCCCTAAAAGGGAGATTTGGGACTTGCTGGTCCATATCCCTTGAATGTGGCTGGATTACAAGATGTTATCAAAGTGTGTTTCAGTTCAGCCTTAAGAAATATCTAGTCACTCTTAATAGAAAGGAAAAGACCTTTTGTATGTTAGGTTTAACTATTGTGGACCATCTAAGAGACGCTGTAGCTATTGTGACTATGGGTAATATTACTGATGAGAATATTTATCGGAGCACAATAAGAAAACTATTTTTTTTTTTGCTCTGGTTAAACTATAAATATAATGGCGCATCTGTGATGTTGAAGATGGAAGATTGGCTTGCTCAGCTCCTTGTTAAAAGCATGGCTCAGACAGAGGTTGACAAAGTGGATACGTTAACACAGCCTGAAAATAGACGAACGCTAAATGGCTATGCTACCAATGATCAAAGGCTCAATCAGTGCAGTGGACATGCTTAAAGGGATGTGTCAGCTAAAATTTGCGTAGAAGTTTGCTGAATGATCAATATTCCGAAATTCAGTGTTTAGGTGCGTGAAGTGGGAAGACAACCAGTTGATTTAGTTTTAAAATTCAGAGTTGTTTAATGTAAATTTCTTTATCACTTTGTGTGACTTCTTATGTTTTTAAGCATTTGAAAAGAGAAAACTGTTTTTAATGTTTTAACCCTTTTAGTGCTTATGGTTTATGTTGTCATAACTATAATCTCTCTCTGTCTGTCTCTCTGTGATATGAATCTAGTTATGGTGATATTAACTAATATAAACGGACTGAAACGCTTATCAGATGTCAGCACACAATGGCAGTCGTGTTTCCATGCACACACTATGTTTCTATGTAGTTTGTATGAGATATGAGTAAACTGATTCAGTGTTGGCTCTTCTAGTAAGTCTCCCAACCCTTATTACATGAACACAATTGATCATGTGTAAGTCAAGCTGTAGAGCGTAGTGACAGATGGTACGTGGAGAGATCCGACTCATTTTAGCAATCCCATTAGTCTGTTCACTCAACCAGGCTTGGAAAGTTTTTATGCTTGCTGGATCAAACTGTGGCTCTGACAGCTTTGTGTTTGTATTGTGTCGATCTTAGTTTATGAGGCCTATCTTATGTGGCTGCTTTGCAAGCACCTAACTTGCTTGTCACCTGTTTACATAAATAAATCAGAATCCCAATTTCTACACAGGTAAATCAGGCTGATTAGAATGCTAACTGATTCAATATTAGGAGACCCATTCGACCAGTGGTTCACACAGATCACACAGTCTATTGCAGAGGTTGCACAACAATGCAAATAAATCCTTCCTTTTGCCATATCCTACCTTTGTGAGGTTTTGTGCCCTTACTCAAAATACAGACCAAAGCCATATGTGAGCTCCTTAAGTTTTAAAGTCATTTTTGTGAAGATAGGCAATTTTGAGAAAACAAGTACAAAGTATTGATTAACATAATAATAGTATTGTTAAATGGTAAAAACTGAAGATCCATAATGCATGCCACTCGTAATAATTTCACCGTGAAGGTCACTTTATTTTGTTTTGTTCAGTAAGAGGTTGCTGTGTTGTACGAATTACAGTGTTTAAAATAAATTCCAGTGTAGTTTGGAAGTAAAAGACATGGGAGGAGTGGGATGTGGAACCACTGCATTAGACCATTTGGGGACCATATTATGAGCTACAAAGAGCTGGAAGGTTTCACAGCCACATGAGGAAACATCTGAAATCTAAAGTGTGCTAAATTGTAGGAGCAGCAGCCACTAAGATTGGGCAAATAATCACGTTATTTAAAAATTACAATAATTTAAGTAAACACCTATATTGTTCATACTTTCTGCACTTCTGTTTAATTAAACAATTGTTTCTACAGTCATTATGGTTAATACACATAATTATCACTTTTCTAAATTATTTTTTTATATATTACTTGATTAATTAGAACATACTGTACTTAATTCAACACTACACAAACATCATCAAAATCATCTCATTAGCTATTTTTGTCCAATCATCTACAATCTGTTTCTGATTATCTTAATAAATGGAAAGTTTAGTGTGGATTGTAAATTAGACTCTACTTTTTTTAATTCATAGCCATAGATCACAAACTTTCCTCTTGACATATTCAGCGTATTAGATTTGGGCAGAGTTCCGATCCATTGTATTGCTCTTTGTGAATTAAAGTATATTCTAAATCCTTATTGACTCCCTCATACTTGAGTATTTTATTCTTCTCCGTATATGTGCTGTTGTGACTCACATAGGTTTGGAGGCTTCTGCCTGGTCAGTCTGGAGCTTCTGGCCTCCCTCCACCTCCATAGTACAGTAGACAATGCGATTGGGTGCAAGAGACTTCAGACCTTGGACCTCCATGATCACAACCTGCAACCCAGGTGGAGAACAAAGTGTTCTGAACTCCTTATAACAAGTTATATTAAGAGAGACATGAGAAGGCCCTCAGCAGAGTAGAGCGGGTTTCATTATGCAAATGCAATAGTAACACAGACCAGAAGGTTGAGGGTTCTAATCCCAGTGCAAAGCTCAGTAAACCTCAACTGTTTAGCTTACCTGTAAGTTTCTGTGGATAAAGGTGCTCTGCGGTCAAGAGGTTTTTAAATCATACTTTAAAGTGCATAGATAACTATAAAGCAAACTTAAACTGTTTACTTCAAAATTAAACATGGGTCATTTTAGGTCAAAATATAATAATAATAATATAATAATAACAAATACCCTAATTGTTTGCCATTATAGGTAAAATGTGCTTCATCAAATTTAAATGCATATATTGATGGGTTAATGAAAAAGCCAATAATTATTTAGGAATGAAGTGATCAGAAATCATTTTGGATTAAATATAATTTCATGTTCTGTTTTTAAAATAACTATTTTGCCTACCTTATGTAAACAGTAAACATCAGTTACGAGTCCTGTGTTAGGTAAAAATTATTATGGGCCACTTTGGATGAAAGTTAATTACATATTCTGTTAAACAAACGAATATTAGAATAATTAATTATTTCCATTTTTACTTATGAAATATAATTAATATGAAATTTTAAATATGGTTTATTTCATACCATGTTTCATTTGTTAATCATTTTAATATCAAGGGGAAACTTTTTCTTTTCTCACTTTAGCTAAATATTAAACATGGGTTATTTTGGGATCAAAATTATGTCATATAAACAAAATCATAGCTAACATAATGGGAACCCATAGGCCAAATCTACTCTCATGTTCTGGGAGAACATCAGTCAGTTTAGTCTGTTTGTCTTTGGTGAATAATACAAATAAATTTGGTTTATATAGAAATCTTAACTCATATACAGGCAATTTGGAGATGAATTTAATTCTGTGTTTAGCTGGCATGGTGGTGCATGTGATTAGAATGATTGATTGCCATGCATCACCAGAGATGCCTGGTTCCATCCCAACCTTGGAGGTCATCTGTGAAGGCTTTTCATATTCTCCCTATATCTGTGCGGATTTACTCCATGTACTTTGCTTTCCTCCTACATTCCAAGACACTTGGTTGGTTAACTGGCCTTTCTAAATTGACCCAGTATGAATTTGTCTGACTAGTGTTGATGCAACATTGCTCCTTTTGTGAAACGTCATTGGTACTGATGCAATGTTAAAAAAAAATAAATGAATGAATAATTCATTTATAATAGCTCTGTAAAAATATAATCACTTTGGTTAAATGTAACATGGATGAATCTGAATTCCAAGGTCTTCACCTTGATCTTATTAAAGTTAGTTATTGATGCTGACGAGACATTAAATAATGTTTCTGCGCAGGCACAAGTACAGATGTGAAATGGATTTAACACTTCTGGCTTCACCTACAATTGCAGAGCACCAGTCATTTGACCATGATGACATCCTGCTATTAGTGCTGTGTTAGATTTACCTACTTAAAGTTTTAAAGTGTTTAAAAGGGGATACTATACTGCTCACGAAAATTAGGGGATACTTCCAAATATCCCCTTTTTGTGAGCAGTATACATTGCCTATCATGGAAAGACTCATTCCCTCTTGGATGTTGCTGATAGTGAGGTGTGTTTATTTATCTTTGTATTCCATCATGCACATTTATATTTTGCTTTTAAAGTCTGTGTGATCAATGTGTGATTTTAACTGATAAACCACAGTGTTGTAGATTTCCTGGAGGAAATCATGTGCTGATGGTAACGTTACACTCGTGTTTTCAGAGGTATCACTGTTGAAGTTCTTGTGAAATTTAGATTTAACGACCATTTTGATCAACGGCCTGTTTCTCAGAATGCAATATGGCCATTAACCAGAACATATTTGTCCAAATAAATAATAGCCCAAGATGACAGTTTTTATATAAAGTATAGCATATACGCTGTTTTATTTATTTGTTGATTTATTTAACATCACATTAGCACAAATCGCTATTCAAGACAGGAGCAAGGATACAATCAGATACATTCTGGGCCAATTTAGAGCGACCAGTTAACTTTAATGTATGTCTTTGGAATGGGAGGTAACCGAGTCTCTGGAGTAAACCCATATGGGATGTATGAAGGATATGCAAACCCCACACAGATGGAGTCCGAAGTGGAGATCGAACCAGGGATCTCTGGAGCTGTGAGGCCACAAATGTGCTACAGAGCCACCAATGAGCCAAGATAAGCTACAGATGTTCAAAACATGGATTTGAGATATGTAATATTTAATGCAAATGGATTTTCCTAAAAATCCTCTATTTATTAAATGAAAAGTGACAGGTGCAGCAGAAGCATTGCCATTTCATCATGTAAGTGATTACAGCACCATTTAATACAAAATCAGCCTCTCAGGAGATCATCTAGGTTAAGCAAAGTGAATTATTTTCAGCTAAACTCAATTCAATAACTCTGAAAGGGACACAGTACAAGCACTACAAACATTATAACGCTTGCATATTAATCATTTAAGCATTATTGTATATATAATAGGAAGGTAGATTGTCCAGATTGTGCAAGGATTACGTATCAGGTGAAGTTAGGCTACTCTGTGAACTTTTGTGTATTTTGTAGCTCCAAACAATGAGCCACCTGATATGAAAGTACATAATTTCTGTGAGATATATGAATATTTATATAGTCAGTTGCTGTGGTTCACAGGAAAGTGCCTGCTGCTACTGCTGGCTTCACAACCCATGATGGGCTGGCAATCTGAAGGACATGCAGTGTGCTTGCAAAACCTTGTGATGGACTGTCAGTGTGCCTGTACAGGACTCCAAACTGCCCAGGTTTTGCAACACATCAGCCCACCACACTACCTGATCTGCATGGAATGGCTAGTGCATCACAGTGACCTCTGCCAGCCCTGCAACAGACTCATGCCCCATAGAGGTTGTGTCCACCTCTAGGGCCAGGTTCTAGACCTGATGCAGTATTGTGCAAACGTTTAAGACCACAATTAAATCTCATTTACCATTGCTTAGCAACGGTATAATGACAGTAATTATGTTTCTGTCTCTTAATTAGAATACACCCAGTCAATACAGGAAATTTGTATTCAGTATTAAAGCTTGTTTAATGTGACCTCCCCTTACACTAGAGCAATAGCAGCATCTTGTAACTTCACTGGGATGCCAAATTGACCCTTTTACAGTGTGTTCAATATGTCGCATATGGTATATGGATTATACCATTGCTAAAACAAAACAATCTAACATGTGTAAAGTACTACATTAGGGTCACAGTGAAGTTTGGATCCTGGAATTTAAGGGTAATCATTGGAAAAAAGATAATTGGGAGGAAAAAAAACAATCAAAACCACTAAGTAGTTAAGCGAGGCATGAATAACAGTGATTTAGGTGGATAAACTGTACCTCTAGAGTAAAAGACAGGACAACATCTGACTTAGACAGCTGGTTCTCATCTTCCTGACCCATGTCGATGATGGATGTGTTGTGTCCTCTCTTCAGCTTCTGCAGCTTGAACTCTCCTCCCTTTGATACGGGCATGCTCTCCAGATTGGCCATTAGCAAGTTCACTGATGACTTCAGCTCCTCGATGTACATGGCTTCCATGTCCTTTGACACAAACTTAGGGAACTTTCCAGCCTGGTGGTAAGAAAAGAGAAGATAAAAAGTGAAGCTAGGATTATATACAGTGGAATTGAATTCAGAAATTTAGTTTATCTAGTCAGTGAGAACGATTACTAAATGTCAAAACGTCTTCACAATTGTATTCTTTTGGATTGCTGCCAAGACTGGCTGCCTCGGTATATAGATTTGTAAGAAGATGTGTGTATTAGTTAAAACAGGCTGTCACTGACATAGACTTATAAAGCTGAATCCTTCTCATTTTGCAACACTCCCATTTAGCGCATTCTTCAGCGTTCTCTTTTGAAAGAGTGAATGAACGTTTAGATCGGTGAATCTTTTGAGTATATACATGATGTTTTCCTCTTGAGTCATCTCAGCTCATCTCTCATTCAGTGGTCTTTGAATCTCACTACTCTATTATTCAGCAGGGTTTGAATCAGTCAACCATTTGACCATTGAGCAAGGTTTGCTTTATTCTTATTCAGCAGGTTAGACATTGAATCACCAAATCATTTAATAATGGCCTGAGAAATGATTCACTCATTTCTTTTCAACAAATCAGTAAAACAGATATTGGTTTCTTCCTTGTTTAATAAGGTAGTCCCCATGCTCAGTAATTCTCATTTCGTTTTACCTGTGTAGTATATTTCCAGCATTTCATAGCTGACAACCATATTCTGTCTAAATGACTCAAGTCACTGAAAAAATATTCACTTAAATTTAATAAGATGCTCTGGGTTTTACACACTTTTAAAACTGAACCAAATATAGCTAATATGTAACATAGCCAGTGCCTTTCATAAGAGAACACAATAAATGTGAGTGTGATTCCAAAGGATTCCATGATGCCTCTACTGTATTTGTGAAGGAATTGCAGAAGAGAAATCTCAGTTAAATTATTTCCATTACTATCACAATGCTAGTATTAAGACCTTAAGAAATGTTTTACACTGAGATCGTGTCCTTATGTTCACTGACAATATCAAGGTTGTGGGTTTTTATAAGTTTGTGTCCAGTGTATACATGTACACTAGGTAATATTTATGCGCACCAGAGTTACAATAGTCAGGTTCAAACCTTTGGTGTAGAGGAGGAATCAGCTCAGATTATTCTGCATTACTGCAAATAAAAAAACTTTCCCTTCATGTGTCATGTTCAGGAACTTGTTTTAATCTTAGGCACAGATGTAGCCTGACAGGCAGATCTGCTTAACCTGGCAAACAGGTTCTTGGTTAAAGCAGATTCCCACTGTGTGTCGTTACCCTGTTACAGCAGCTCTACTTACTTTTGCTATCTGATCAGCCATCTGAAGTCGCCCATCCAGCTCTCGTCTGATCTGGGCAGCCTGTTCATCTGGATTGTCCAACTAAACATGAAAACAGAAAAGTACATTCAGTCTAGGAGTGGGTAATTACGATCTACCTTAATGCATTTTATTACTGGCACTGAAAATGCTAAAAAGGCATCTGAAGGTATTTTATTAACTAGATGCTACTCTAGTTTGCATGCTAGCTCACATTTAGCCTGACAAACATTTGCTAAAGTAAGGGTACACTTACAGGTTCATAGGAGAAGGTTCAAGGTTTGTTAGGAGAAGATTCTGTGGTTATCAGACAAAACGGGACTGACTTACACGACTAACATCACTTGCGACTCAACTCAACAATATCAAAAAACTTGACTTTGACTTGAAATCAGACATGGGCTTTAAGACTTTAAAAGACTTGAGAGCCTGCACTAGCCAATTCTTAACATAATTATTCATTTTTAATTTCCTAACAGAGCCGTTGGTATTCTTACACAGCTATTCTACATAACTAGGGAATTGAGACTCTAAAATCCTGGTAGGAGACACAATTAGCCTTTCCTGGGCAAAATAGAGAGTGCCTGTCTTAGCTTGAAACTTGACTTACCCCTAAACGCACCACACTGGAGGAGCAGTGGCATAAGTCTTACATCATCAGAAATCTGAATACCAAAGGTGTTCTTTTCATTACTGAGACTAAGGTTTGGGTTAGGTGCATTATTAATTAGGTACATTTAGCATTATGTCTTTGGAAAGTCCCAGCATTTTTATATTAATCCTGCTATTATATTCCTGGTGGGAATGATTGGGGGGATCCAAAATGAACAATGGCCATCACATTTGCTAAATATCTTCAGCATAACCGTGACTGAACTTTGTGTGCTTTATTTTATAATTTATAATTCTGTTTTCTATAGACTAATTGTGATATACTGTGTATGGAATAGTAATTAGGGGACCATTTCAAACAAGAAGATATAAGTAATAAAAATTAGATGAACAGCATTTATTTTGGCAGCCCCAGTTATAATGGATGGTTTTATGGTTATAATGAATTTCAACATATTTTAATGAGCTTTTCTTGAAAAACGCTACATACAGAAGCACTACAAGTACTTTAGGACAGCAAATGTGTTTGTAGCAGTTGCAGAAATGTTACAAAGGTTTGTTCACTGGTTAACTTGTGTTAATGTTGGTTTTTATTTAGGACAAAAGCACAAAATCTGTCCACTAGAGTAAAATCTTATAAATGTAAAAATAGCATTCATATTTATGTCATGTTTTCTTAAATAAGTGGTCTCGACAGGTTGGCCAGTCAGCATTACATTTGGTTGGCCAGCCATCTGCACGAGCCCAGTGTTCAACACGAGAACACCTACTGTCTGCCCTGATAGTGCCCACATACACGTTACTCACAGACACAATCCCTAATACAACAAGTTACACACTTCTCCACTTAGATGGCACACATTCTTTAACTCCATCAAAAACACAAACACAGGAGCAGGATGCCAGCATGTGGGTGTGTGTAAAGTAAAAAAAGTTCACAGTTTTGCTGATGACAAACGCTAGAGAATATTTGCGTTCTAGAGCTCACACAATAGAAAGAGGTAATCTCACACTCACAGATTACATATTTTCTACATACTGTGCTATGTTGCAGTGTTACTCAGGACTGGCCTTTAAAAGATGCCAACTAAACCTTACTATTCATAAACAAATCACTAGAAGAACACCGATTTCCGCATAATGTGCAGGCTTACTAAAAGCCATGAATATGTACTGAGATCATTGTTTAGATTTGTTTGTGTAGCTTATGGTAAAACATGAAAGGCACAGTTACAGCTTTAATACAACACTTGTGAATGTTTGTTAAAAGAAGGGTACATTTACAAGTTCAATAGGAGATGGATCAAGGTTTTTAGGATGTTGAGGGTGTTGGGAGGTGTTGAGTTGCTAGGGAATTTGGTTGGTAATGTAAGAGTGAAGGAGTAAGAGTGCAAGGATTCACATTTGCAAGGATTCTGAATTGTCAGGTTAAAAGTGTAGGCTTCATGAGAGAAGGGTGTAGGACTGTTAGTAAAACGTTCTGGATTTTGTAGAGACAGTGTTGGTTTACTCAAAGGGTGCATGTTTGCTAGGGAAAAGGTCTTTGTTTACAAGCAGAAGGGTGTAGGTTTTGGCTCATGGCTATGTTTGGCTGCTCAGCACAGTTTTGATGTGGAAATCTTTCCCTGAATGCCAGACTGACTGTTCTCTTTTAGTGAAATTAAGGTAAGAAATCTTATCAAAACAGATGTAAAACAAAAGTGTGATGCGTTTACCAGTGTCAAATAGGGCATAAACAAAGAGATGAGAGTCTTATGACACAGAAATTCTTCAGTCATTATCCTGCTGCAATTGCGAGAACAAAAAAAGCCATCACCCTGTGCTAATCAGATTTCATGACAACAAGGCAGATTGTAATTAGATTAGTTCAATTCGTCTGATCACAGCTGGTCAGACCAGAGCTAGTGCCTGTGAAGTGTGTATGACCACTGTTATCCCTGCTGAACCACCCATGGAACAAGTGGAGCCACCTGCTTAAGCTCCAACCAGGGATGACTAGGACATCTTGACAGGCAGGGTGCTCTGGGCTGTCATGTAGTGCTGCTACAGTTGCATTTCCGTATTTTGTTTTTATTTTTATTGTTTCATGAACCAAGTGGTTCAGGGCTGTCACGTAGCTGTATTTCCATTGTTGCAAACCATGTTATATTTAATCTTTTATTCTAAATTACTATTGTTATTGTTATAGTTTTTCTACTTTACTTTACTCTACTCTACTCTACTCTACTGTAAAATGCAGTGGTGGACTGATGTGTAAAAAGTAAAAAGTGAATTTTATCCTAGCTAGCTGTGCAATATACGTCATGCACATTCACTACAAGCACTACATTTCCCATAGTTCCATAGTGTCCATTTGCAAAAACAAAATTAATACACTAATAAACACTAATAAAAATGATTTAGTCTTAATTGGCAGAGTAATGCCCATTTTAATGTTCATGTACTTAATATTCCAATAACATTAGGTGACTATTTAGTGTTTAACTGTTGTACAGTTGTGCCTATACAACTGACTGGCAAACAGAGGGAACAACTGTGCCTCTCCAAATTCTGTGTGTGATCCTTTACGACAAGTAGTCTGGAGACAGCATTGCCGCTGTTGCTGTAGGCTTGCTCAGTTGGGGCTGTGGGTCTAGAGATTTGTAAAGCTACTTTGAGACAATGCTCTGTTGTAAAAGATGCTATATATGAGGAGGTTTTGAATGTAAAATCTGTCTGCCCCCTCCACGATGCTAGAACAGAGTCATTGGTAGGATTTTCCATCAGCATAATGATTCAAAACATAGGTCTGAACCCACAAACAATGTTTGAATGTCCACAGAATCAGGACTGTGGTTTGGGTGAGAAACGATTTCAACAAAGGACACCAAGTTTAATCAGTGTTCATCGACCTGAGCTGCAAAAGCAGAGGAGAATAATCTCTCAGAATAAAATGAAATGGCTGAGCAAAACAAGTGGTGTGATAGCCCTTGGGACCTGGGGTCAATCGATGGCTAATATAAGATTTCTAATAAGACAGGAGTTTCTATGAGAGAAACAGGGCTGCTGAGGAACATGATTTCCCAGACATTTTCATTCTTATTCTTTGTTGCTGTCTTCTCATACCAGTAATACACAGGTAGAATAGTTATAAAGAATTTAAAAAGAATAGTTAAAAAAGAAGTATTTAATTTAGAAATTAGGTCTGCCGATTAAGTCCTATCTGCACCCGGACTGATCACTAAAGTAACAATAATTAGAATATTCTAACAACTGAGCCATACTTTCAGGTGAGAAAACTTTATTTGTATGGTAGTTATAAGTTAGATATACAGTACAGTGCAAAAGTCTATGGCTTTTTCATTGGAGTCATGTGCCAGAAACTCGAGTTCATTCCAGATATCCAGCCTTGGCTTGGTCTCAGACAACAGAGACTCATTATCAGTCACAGTTTTGAGGCTCCAAACTCTGCTCTTACTCAAATGGCAGATTTATATAACTTTTTTTTTACAACGGAGCATTGTCTCAAAGCAGCTTTACATTATTAGATTATCTTCTACTATCTAGGTACAATCCCAAATTGAGCCCGCCTCGAGTGACAGTGGCAAGGAAAAAGTCTGAATGCTATAAACCTTGGGAGGTCCAAGACACAAAAATTAACTCATCAACCTTAGGTGGTCTAGATGAAGAAAATTCTGAATGATTTGTCTTCAGTTGCCTTTTAATGATCTTTTAACAATGTAATTAGCACAGAGTGTGAGTGTTCCGGAATACATCAAATCAAGTGTGAACATACACCAGCCTGGGTAAAGCAAGCAATTTCAGCCGAACCAATCGTGCTGATATACCCACAGGAGGATAGGCGTTGGCATATGGTCGAGCTCCCTGACTAATTCTCCTGTGCTGCAAGATGTCTATCTTGCTTAGCTATGAGATAGTGCTTGGTAATGGTAATGCAAGCATCTCTCATACAAATATAGCTCCAGATAAATAGACATCCACACAGGGAGACCTGACTGATACAGAATATAAATACAGAAACCATCATTATGTAAGGACATGCTAGCTTCTACAGCATATACTGTATATTTAGAATATACACACAGTTTACTATGTCTCACTATCTTTCTGGGGACCAAGCAATGACATAATGATTACTGTAGCAGTAATGTACAGTACAATAAAGTACAGTACAGTAATGTTACATCTGACTTCTGACCTCAGCCTCAGTAACCTAAAGCAAATTTGTCTAAGAAAATTGATTTTTAAAAGCAAGTTGCATTTAAATAAAAAAGCAGAGTGACAGTGAAGTATCATGGAGATATGGTCTATTAGTCCTTTCAACAGACCTTGGAAACAAATGTTTTGGGGACTTTATACTGACCTAATGATTAATGTAACTATACCCACACATATCTCTAAACTTTAGGCTCAAATGTTGCCGTTTTGGTTACACAATTACATTCATTATCTTCCGTTTAATCCACTCGGGTCGCGGGCCAGCCTGTGCTCACTGGGCGCAAGGGCAGGAACAACCCTAGATGGGGCGCCAATACATCGTAGGGTAAACACACACACACACACACACACAGGACCACTTTAGAGACACCAATAAACGGGTATGTCTTTGGTTTGTGGGAGGAAACCGGAGTACCAGGAGTAAACCCACGCAGACACGGGAAGGACATGCAGACTCTACACAGAAAGAACCCAGGCTACTCCACCTTGGGATTAAACCCGGGACCTTCTTGCTGTGAGGCAGCGCTGCTACCCACCGAACCCCCATGCTGCCCTAAACAATAACAATAAAATACGATTTCCCTGTTGGCAAATCCTTCTATCTTTGTGCGGACATTTGGTTCTTGCAAGGATATACATGCATAAGCTTGCCAACACACACAGCTCGGGAATTCTATTTGGGCTTTCCAACTAATTATAGACAACTCTGGCACTGTACAAACTTCAGAACTTGCTTCAGCACTTGCTTGTTTTATGAGCTTGTGTAACTGAGCTATTTCAGCTTAAAGAATAGCCATTATCACTAATATATTATGATAACTATTGTTCCTTAAATAAACTGTGCAAAACAGAGGCCGCTCATGGAGGATGGATCCCCTGTTGAGTCTTGGTTCCTCCCAAGGTTTCTTCCTACCATTTTAGGGGGTTTTTCCTTGCCATTGCCGCCCTGGGCTTGCTCAACTTGGAATTGGCCTTTTAGATAATTACTGTAAAGCTGCTTTGAGACAATGTTATATTGTAAAAAGCGCTATATAAATAAAATTGAATTTAATTGAATTGAAAACTAATGGCAAAATATAAAAATACTGGCCATTTGAATTTTGCTTAAACTAGGCTATAAAGAGTTGAATGGAGTCATGGGTTTTAGTGCTGATGTGCTGTGTCCGTGTTTGGGATGTAAACTGTTGTAACACTGAATTGGTTGTTGTAAACAGACAGCTTTGGATGGAAATAGTAGTAGAAGGAAAGAAACACAACATAATTAAATTTAAATCATACTTTATAATCAGAATATGCTCATATCCATAGTTACAAGTGTTTTGGAATGAATTAATGAAAAGAATCAAGGCACCAATGCACTATTATCTTACATTCTATATTTTTAATATATTCTTTATTTTATGGTCTTCATAATGTTGTACATTAGTCTACACTTCCACTTCTTATCCACTGCATCCTGATCAGGAATGGGCAGGAACTATGTTAGACTGGGGACCAATCCACCATAGGGCACATACACTCACACAGTCATACACACACACACACACTCACACACTAGGAGCACTTTTTAGAGACACCATTTACCTAACAAGCCAGTCCACCTCACCTGAGGTTAGATTATTATCTTTTTTAAAATTAGCTTTCTTTACTTACTAACAGTACTTCTTACTACTCGGCTCTAAATGTTATTTTTGTACTTCCTTGTTTTTTCTTCTTTTTGCCTCTACAGTATTTCGTACATTTAATGTTTCCTTTCATTATCTATTTTTGGTTCAATAAGTGATTATCTTTTCTCTGTCATCTGAATGCTTTGGCAAAACTATAACCACTGTAATGATAATGCCAGGGCCGGTGCTTGTGAGAGAGAGATAAGATTGTGACTGTAATGTATGTACAGAAACAGCTGATCCAAAAATGAATAAAAGGCCTACATGTTTACGGTCTCCATGACGACCACACTGGGGCAGACAAAGGGTACTGGGATACGTCCTAATGGGCCTAACAAGCACACCACTGATTTATCTCTCGAGCTCGCACACACACGCACGCACACATACACATACACACAATAAGACATCAACAAGAAATCAATTACTAAGCCCACATGCGTCACAGGCTTCTAAACCATTTCCTGTGCACAACGGTGTCTCAGGTAAATGATGATGTGTGCCATGATGCCATCACAGCTGTTAACTTACGCATGAAAAAAATAACTTGGAAAATAATTTTGGAGCTATAGCCCAAATACAGATCAGCGGGATTAAAATGGAAATTAAATAATATTTGTACAGATTTGTACATCAACATACTTTTGGGCTTATGTATATTTTGGAAATTCTTTTTTTATGTCAGCAAAGTAAATACATCAACCAGTAACAAATGGTTATTAAACCTTCAAAAAACCTTTAAAACCTTATCTGGTTACTGTATATTCAAAACCTTGCCTACTTCTGGTGTTATCATACCTGTTATGTTAGGTTTTGTTTCTTGTTTGTTGCATGCTACTGTCATAGTATTCAGGCTTTTGTCTCTCTAACAAACAGGTTCTGCTCGCCACATGTTACAGCTGTTTCTTCTGCTGCTAAACACTACAACATAAAATAAACAACCATTACTTTCCACTGAGTAAAACTAAACAAGGTACTCTGGTGTCCTAGTGGCCCATTAATATGGTGACCTGCGTTACTGTCACTAGTACTCAGTGAGGTCTGGCACAGACTCCTAATAGTCTGAGGAAGGGTTAGGAGGAGCATCCACTTGTGCTGTGACACCTACCTCTTCCAAGCAAAGAACTTACATTCCAAAAGAGCTTTAAGGGTTGAATTTAGGGCTAGTTATGTGTGTTAAAAAAAACTAAACTAAAACTTAATTATAATAAACAGTAATCAAACTGATTGATTTTCTTAAGGGATTGTAGTCAGGATTTGGCTAAATCTTTGAGGAGAAAAAGCAGAGGATCTCCAGTTTGTCAACAAATGCATGAGAAAATTTGTTTAATGCTTAAAAATAATGTACCCCAAAGAAAGATTTGAATGAATCAGCATATTTATTCCTCTGTACTGTATATATATATATCAGTAAATGATTCAAGGAATCTGTCCTAAACTGGAAAGCCTAAACTGCAGAAAATAAAGGTCATGTATAGTTGTGTGATTCCAGAATGAATGCAAAAAAGAACATTTTGTTTTTAGAACAACATTAATTGCCTTCAAGATTACATCCTTCCAGGGCAGATCAGCAAGACAAAGCAAAACAAGCCAAAACAGAAAAAATAGGACTGAAATATGGAAAACCTTTTTTTGAGGAACATTGTCTTTAAACATTTCACTACTTTTCTCACGTATTTGTTGATTAAATGGAAATCCTCTACCACCTTTGCCCTTTAAAGAGCTTTTTAAAACCTTACTTAATCAGGATGGTCATATAATTCATTAATTAAGTCTGATATCATGATATCCTGATGTGACTTTGAGCTACACTGAAACATTCCTGGCCTTATAGGGTGTGTGCTGTCAGTGTATAAGCGATATCATACAGCCAAAGTAACACACTCTTTAGTCCTACTCAAATACACCCATGTGAGGTCAATATCCTCAGCAAATGGGCGAAATCAAATTCAAAGCTGTAATGCAGACATCATTACTGGACAAAAGACATTCATCAGAGCTAAGGGAGAGATATAGGCTGAGAGAGACAGAGAGACACAAAAAAGACACACACACACACACACTTTATATCTATTTATTTTATTGTATTCTATTGCTTTTTCTGTTTTAGTATTTTATTTTGTGATATACTTTGATACTTTCTATTTTTATATATACTTTGTTTTGTACCCAATCTTTGGGCAATACTCATGTAACATTTGTCATGTAAATAAAGCTTTTAAAATTAAAATTGAATTGAAAAAAATGAGATAGAGAGCTTGTCACAGAGCCTTTTGAATAGATGCTGCAGCTCATGTGTGTTGTGAAGAATGTTTGCTAGGTCAGGGCAGCTTTGAGGTCTGCAGGTCACAGCAGGGGTTATCATTAAAGGTCCTGTTACTGTAGGGTATGCCTTTCAACATACAAAACAGAGCAGAAATAAAGCCCAACACACACATGTATGCTCTGTCTGAGTCTGTCTCAGAGTCTGGGTGATGTACTGATGTCTCCATGATCAAAGCAGCAGAACTGCTTTTTTTATTTATATAAGGTAAGATAAAACGTTTCTGATCTCAAAAATTGTCATGAACCACTGAAGAAACGATGCTAGCTGAGATACAAGACGGATATATGTCAGTAAGCGCTAATGATGGTAAAACACAGTACACCAAATGTAATGGTACATGGGAAACATCAAAAAGTAACTACTGTCTCCATTTAAACAGGCTGAATGACTGATTATAAGATTAAAGTCTTATTTTATATGAACTAAATTAAATGGTAAGCTTGATACTGCAGGCCAATTAATTCGAATCTATTGCAGACATACCAACAAATTTGCCCATTTGTTGGCCTAGATGTTAATTAAATAAATACTAAATGTATATTAAGTTATAGGAAAATTAGGTTAAAATAAATAACAAATTAATAATAAAATCTAAATTAGTAATAGAAAAATTAGAAAATAAACTAAATTAATTAATTAACTATTAAACAAGAAACAATTCATTCCCTCATTCTTTACTCCATGACATACCAAAGGCATTCAATTATACAGGAGTCTACTATACATTGATAATTCTCTGAACAGTACTAAAAGAGACAGTTAAAACTGGCTGATCTTTCCATAATAATCTGCACACCAGCCCTCAAACCCTAACCCTGACAACATAAGAGGACCCCAACTCCCCCTAATTCTCCCCTGTTGACTAAGGATGCCATGCTGCCAAACTGCTTGTGTACATGTTCTTTTATCCTCAGTGAATATATCCCCGATGAAGGACCAGAGGATGACTAACACAAACTATGCAAGAACAAGATGAGCTGCTGCTTCTGTCTTTATAGCTACAAGGTTAAGCAATATGGTAGATGGATCTTATAGAGTGCACAGTGCTTATAAACTCCAGCTGCCCTGATCCAATCATGATGATGTATATTATGATAAGGTAGTGTAAGTACAGAGTACAGGCAATCGTTGTGAAGATACATTAAATAAAGTGGAATTGATAAAATGGACAGTAAGCGTGAAAACAAGGAGGCTGAGGGAGGACAAAAATGTCAGAACGGAGCTGAGTCTATGATCCTGAGAATTATGGTCTATATCTTGTTATATTTTGTTTATTATGGCTTCTTTTCACTGTATTATCTTCTAATTATTCTATTTACCTTTTGTGCATTTTAAATATGAATAGCAGGTCATTTAGTTTATTTCGTACTCAGGAAATCTTGGCTACCTAAAGAGGCTGGGTACGATATTAAGTCTTGATCCTTACGAGGTTGCTTCCTCATAACATTTATCCACATTTATTATTTTAGAAAAAAAAATTTAATAATCCTTAATAAAAATGTAATGATAGTTATTTTGGAATTGTTATTTTTCACTCTAATGTTAAGGATTACAAATGGAAAAAAGGTTAGATTTCAACTGAGAGGTACAAAAAGTGACAAAACGGTGACAAGGGTTAAGGAGTCTTGCATGCAGAACTACTGTATGTGAACGATAAGCATCTCTGTCAACATGCAGTACATGTCATCTAAAGTGTATGAGTAAAGCCCTTTAGTACAGAGAGAATGACGTCCCTGTCCTGCAACAAAAAGCTAGTGTTCATTGAGACAGCACAATAGAATTGGAATGATAACAATGAGCCAGGGTTTATTGTGTGACCAACCTCAAAGTCATGTTCCAAAATGCATTGACAAAGTACATAGTATGAATGTGCTTGTGCTTGCTTGTTAGGGGAAATTACACAGCTGGCAACCCTGGTTATTTGTGAGTACAGGGTCAGGCCCCTCTAAGGGGTAACAAACAGGTGTATGTAAAATGATATGATAGGGTAGCAGAAGGGGTACCATAACCCTGAGAACACAACAGCAGGAAATGAGAAAATATGTTTTTTTCTACAATAAGGAGTGAATACAACATCTTACTGAAAACAGATGTGTGCATAATTCCTAATTAATATAATGATTTTTTTATATAAGCACTGATGTCATAAGCAGAGGAGTTGCTTATTCTTTTGAGCTAGTTGGGCGCCGAGATGCATCAAGAGCTCTGTGTCAACCTGAAGTGTGTTCCTGTACTTTCTGCCTCTGTTTTAATTACCTGTTAATTAATTATTGCTCACAGATAAAGTTCTCTGTTCTCTGGAAGACAGCAATTCCCACGAACGCTGGTTAGTTTGCGGGCCTAAAACGATCAAATATGTAGTGAGCCTGTATATAAAAGTGTGCTATGAACCAAGCAAATGTATTTTAGTAAGAATCTTTACTTTAATAAGACCTAGAATGTTCAGGTTTATCATTAGATATCTTAGAATATTAATATTCAGCATATTAATATACTTTAGCATATTAATAATTTAGCCAAGGCAAGACTTATGCCCAAGACCAAATCAATCTAATATCACTAATATCAATTTTGGATTATGGTTCTAAAGTCTGTAAATCAAATCTAGACTCAACACACCAACAAGCTGCATTTTAAATTACTTTGTCATGTTTATTATGATTATTACTACATCCTCTCTCATTCACACACCCCAGCCCCAGCCTCAGCCCCATGCTTCCTGTGAGCATGTTTGATGAGCACTAACCATTCTCTATTCTCGGCTCACCTATGCCTGTCTCACCCACCACAGCAGCCAATTTGTAAGACTTTGGTTCCGTGATAAAATGAACACTTTTATTCATATGACTGGTGACTGTCAAGCAATGCAGAGAGAGCATACTCTGGAATATGTGCTACTTGCTACTACTGAAATATATATTCCTTCCAAAAATGTGTACCATTTAAACATTAAGAATAATACAATAATATAAAAGCTACTAAATCATACTGTTTGCGTAAAGCGTTACAGTTGTACTCAGTCCACTGTAGTTGTAGATCTGTGAGTGCATGTACGTTAAGGCTGGCTGATTCTGCCAGTGTTGATCCGGCTCTCAGTCCGCCTGTCCCCTGTTGCTATGGTGATTGAGTTATTATCACCCAAATAGGGGAACCGGGTTTTATTCATGGAGTAATTGAGAAACGATCGCATGTACGACACGTTGCTCTCAGCCAGTAGGAAAGCAGGATGGTGCACAATGATAAATGGCCACATGCCATGCTTTGTATGTTTAACATGGCAAGACTATTTAAAGACTTTCAGGAATTTCTCCATAAATGTATAAACTTCACGAGGTGAGACCTGGACCTGTCATGTTCTTGGAATGAAAGTAAAGTGAAATTGAGTAAATAAAATTACATCTTAGGAAAAATACACTTTATTAGGAACACCTCTCTACATCTGCCCATTCATGTAATTATTTAATCAGTCAATTGTGCCAACAGTAAAATACATAAAATCATGCAGATAATCCAGCATCATCAGGCAATCTGGGGAGAACTTAGTTATCTAATTGATTTCAACCATGGCATAAATGTTGATGCCATTCTCGCTGATTGGGATTAAAATTTCTACTTTCATGGACAACATTGTCTACAATTTACTTACAAAGGTTGGAATAAAGAAAGAAAAACCACAATAAAATAGTTTTGCAAATGGTAACAACTTGTTATTGGGTCAGAATTTAAAGCCAGCAGCACGAATCCATGGGTTCAAGCTGCTTTGTTGATGATGATGCTGGTCATGGGGTAACTTTGTGGTGTGTTTTCTTGGCACACATTTTTTTGTAATTTGTGATGCCAGTCAATCATTTCTTGATTCTCAAAAACTATTCTATATATAGTTGTTTCTGACCATGTGCATCCCTTCATGGCCACAATTTACCAATCTTTAAATGGTTACTTCTAACATGATAATGCATCATGCCACAAAGCAAAAGTCATCTCCAACTGGCATTCTAAACTTGAGAAATAGCATCTTGTGAAATCCATGCCACAAAGTTCTGAGAGAAATGTGAGGTCCTAACTAATATTAATAGACTGTTGATAATGAATATGGATTACCTGATAAAGACAGTAAATACCAAATGTATTCTTATGAAAAGTTCACGGAATAAGGAAATGGCTCGATGGATATTTTTACTATATGTGTAATAAATCAGGTGGATTAAAACCTTACTTTTTATCTCTACCCTGTTATTTCTCCTTGTGTTACTTATATTCACACTTTCTACCAAATCTTATCCTCTGCTTCCAGTGCTCACACACCAAATCCTTATGCAGCTTCCTCAAGCTCTGATTCACTTATACTGTGCCTATTCTCTACAAATTCTCTAGAAAGGCATATGAGGGCGGAAACATGAGGTCATTGTAATGTCTTTAAAAGTCATTACAAGGAACTCAGTGTTGTTCTAGAACTGATCTGATTACATTCTGAGCTCTAATTTCACTCTCAGCTTTAGAAATGAAGTCTGACCTGAGACCAAATGTAATTCTATCCCAGCTATAATTCAGAAAAGGTTTCAAAGCTCTAAGGCCATACTTCATTGCACAAACTGAGAAGGCTGACTTTGAATAGCTTCTTCAAATCCAGAGCGATCAACATTGTTCAGAATGAGGACAGGTACAGATAGGTTCAAATTCCTTTTTAGGGAGCCATTAAAAAACTCTTTCTTTTTTGAATGTGAATTGAATGTGTTGAATTCAGACATTTGGTCATATTCTTATAGTTGATCAACATTAAGCCATATTCTGATTGTAAAAGGAAAACATTAAAGCCAAACATTATGCAATTAAATCAATTTAATACTGGAGTCACTTGAATATTTGAAAGTCCAGCATTACATCCAACGTGCAGCAGTTCAGATCAACTCACCTGGCAGGCATTGTAGAGCAGCTGATGCTCAAACTTTTTGATGCCGAGGATTTGCTGGAACATTTCGTACAGCTGGTCTTTACTGAGGATGAGCTCAGAGGCAGCGCTGGCCGTCATGCGCTGCTGGTGCTTGCGTGGATCCTCCTCACCGCGGTAGATGGTGTCAAATTTGGCCATCCAGGAGCTGAGCACAGTCTCTTTGCTTAGGCCATCAATCTCAGGCAGGCTGCGCACTCGCTTCTCGATGTGCTTCTTGAAAACTTCACGCAAGTCGTTGGCTGAGAAGCCGCCACTCTGGACCATGCGGGAAACGCGGTCGCTCTTCAGGAACACCTGAGGACGGGGGGAGGTTTTATGTCAGTACCAGTTTTGTGGTAAAACTACACAGATAATCATAATCTAGTAGGAATACATAATCGGATACATTCAAGTTTGACCATCGGCAGGGATGTTTCTAGATATTTAAGGTTGTGGGCTCAACTTTCATGGTGTAGGGCTGGGTTTAGGGTATGCTTTGCATTTATGGATCAAAATTAACCTTAGAATATTTTGTCATTATCTTTATTTTTATAAGTGTGTTTAAAAGCTAGAGTAGATTACAGTAGATAAAATTTCCACTGATTTAAACACTACCAACAAAGCTATTGCCTTACAACAGACAGAGAGCAACAGTACCAAGAATATCTTCTCTTAAACAAGTTCTATTGAATGTTAGTCAATTCCACAGGAAACATAGTTATTATTTGACTCACTGTAAAAAGCATAACTCACAGGGCAAATATTTTGAATAACTGACTATGAACTATAAAGAAAACCTGGCAACGCTCAAGCACTTTTCAATAGCAAAGTCTAATCCATGGGGATATAAAGTAAAGCAGATGATTTAAATTTAAAAGAGATTTTTGCTTCAAATGAGAGGCTTCTTGTGAGCACAATCCTTACCACACATTTTTTAAATATCACTTGTATCTAAATCAAAATAACCTTTCCTTAGCTGTTACAGCAATGACTGCAAAGGAGATCTTGTTTGCAATATATTAGTTTTAGGAAGGCATTGCAATGGATGTACTTGCAGTGCAGCTGTGAACTGTGATAAAAAAGGTAAGCATCCCCCTTTTTAAGAGTGTGGCACAAAAATTAAAATACTATCCCTCCATTTTGTTCAGTGCACAAAACAATAAGTCTGCATTAACACTTCCAGCTGTGACAGACACTCTTTTGTGAAAGCGTAACTATGGTAATTGTGTTGTTTGGGGTGATAGCTAATAAAGAAATGGGTCTATGAGCAATAAGACAGAAAAACAACTCTTCACAGGCTAAATGGTGCAATAATATAAAGCTCTGCTGGTGACATTCATTCTTAATAAAATTAAGTAGGCTTACTGTGTGGAAGCGAGATACTAATGAGATCCTAGGCTTAAGGCTTAAGGTGTGGAAGGTAAATACTAATGAGATCCTAATTCATAGAAATTAGTTAGTAAGGTGCGAGAACTGCATGATTAAGGCATGGAAACTTGATTATTATTATTAATTGTATTGTTTCCTCATTGTATTTCCTCATTATATTTACTTGTTTCCACACATTAATATCTCCTTGCCACACTTTAATTTGATTTAAAAGGATATAATGAGCAGGGCTCTGTACAATCACAGTTACATTACTGAATTATGTTTAAATCCAATCAAGTGTTACTGGCATTTGTAGACTAGCTGTTATAGCTGCTTGATGATCAGTCATAGTGGTAGAACTTTACATAAAAATTAAGCCTGTTAAACACTAGATAGACTAAAATATTGAACACTAAAGTGGGCATTACTCTGGACTGGATGAGAAATAAAGAATTAAAGATGCCTTCGCTAGATTAATGAATGCCTTTGCATTAGTGGCTTTAGGGTATAACCTATTTTTGAGAGGTTATAAGTGGCTACCCAAAACATATAGCTATAAATTATCATTATTTTGTCTGCAGCATGGCTGAATTTCTTATAAATATTTGCAGACATCCATTAATCTCTGCAAAAACCTGGCTCTGACTGAAAGCATCAGCCGATCAACCATTTGGAAAGATGCTGGGGCATTATGGGAAATGCAGTGCTTGTACTCCTGTTCAGAAATTCAGGGTAACATTGTTGTTTTATTGCAGTGGTTTTAATGGTGCACATTTTGCTGGGACATTTGCCCCCGGTGAAGTGGATCTAAAAGGTCCTCAAATGTCTTTTAGGTACCATTATGGTACCATAGTACCATTTCCACTTTATGAGACTTTTATTCCACATTCGTATGTGGAATTACCATAATCCTGTTCACTGCACTAAAAGTTGTTCAAACCAAGGATTGCATTTACATTTTAAAGTTAAATACTGTTTTTCAAACTGGATTCTGTGGGATATTCATTTGACCACCTGGATACTGGTATCAGATCAGATCAAAGCTGACATCAGCAGCCACACAGATAACATCTGACATACTGTCTAAATGGAGACAAACACGAACCTCATTTAACATTTATATCCAACTTTATGTACTCAGATGGCACAGAGGCAATCATGCTTATTCTTGGTGTATATTACTCTTCTGTAAGGACAGAGACAGTTATAGAGCACCATTCCCATATAAGCTGATAATACTGATGAGGCAACTTGTGAGTTTTTCCTGATGTAAGTGATTGTTTCATCCAACTTCTGAAGATGGGAACCCCATGGATCATCTAGCCAGTTGAGTAAGCCTAACTGCACCCACCAAAGTTCAACATTCCAGGGTGCAAGGCCTTGTCAATATATTTTCCCAATAGATTACATATGTGTTAATATGCATCTTATGCTATGTATTTTATGTTGTAGTGAAGCAGGTGTTAAATGCAATGGTTAAGGTCAGGGTGGTTATTTCACTTATGTAGCCGTGGATAGTGGGAGTCACAGTCCAGATTGCAGACATTCTCCTCCTACTGCCCAAATGGAGCCTCAGATGATCAACTCCATTGCCATGGTGAACGAGAATTATACAACCTGCCATTATTCCTAACTCCATTTGCATGACAACAACAATTGCCATTATGTTATTTAATATGATGTCGTGAGGCAGAACTAAAGACAAACTGGAACTGGAAAGCAGTCACTGACCAAGATTATGATAGTTGTTAAAATGTGGAAGAACTCAAAAGCTTTCCTGGGAAGTGTGTGTGAGACTGACCTGAATGCACTGGCAAAACCCAGGAAGTAGACATACATATACAGTGGGTATGGAAAGTATTCAGACCCCTTTACACGTATCATTCTTTGTTTCATTGCAGCCATTTGCTAAATTGTGTTTAGGTCAGGCCAGTCAAGAATGGTTACAGAGCTGTTTTGAAGCCAATCCTTCGTTAATTTAGCTGTGAGCTTAGGGTCATTGTCCTTCCTTTGTCCTTTCATTGTCTTCTGTGAACCTTCGGCCCAGCCTGAGGTCCTGAGTACTCAGGTTTTCTTCCAGGATATGTTAATGTAGTTGGCCGCATTAATTTCTCCTTCAACTGCAACCAGTCATCCTGTCCCTGCAGCTGAAAAACACACCCATAGCATGATGCTGCCACCACCATGCTTCACTGCTGGGACTGTATAGGGCAGGTGATGAGCAGTGCCTGGTTTTCTCCACACGTACCGCTTAGAATTAACGGCAAAACATTCAATCTTCGTCTCATCAGACCACAGAATCTTATTTCTCATATTCTAGGAGTCTTTTATGTGTTTTTTGGCAAACTATATGCAGACTTTCATATGTCTTGCACTGAGGAGAGTCTTCCATTGAGCCACTCTGCCATTAAGCCCCGACTGGTGGGTTCTTCTTTACTTCTCTCACCAAGGTTCTTCTCCCACGATTGCTCAGTTTGGCTGGATGGCCAGGTCTGGTCGTCCCAAACTTCTTCCATTTAAGGAATGAGGCCACTGTGCTCTTAGGAACCTTGAGTGCTGCAGAAGGTTTTTTTTGTAACCTTTGCCAGATCTGTCCCTAGCCACAATTCTGTCTCTAAGCTCCTTGGGCAGTTCCTTTGACCTCATGATTCTTATTTGCACTGACATGCACTGTGAGCTGTGAGGTCTTATATAGACAGGTGTGTGTCTTTCCTAATCAAATCAAATTGAATCAGTTCAATTAAGCACAACTGGAACCAATGAAGGAGTAGAACCATCTCAAGAAGGATAAGAAGAAATGGACAGCATGTGAGTTTAATACGAGTGTCACAGCAATTTTATTTTTTCTTTTTTAATAAATGTACTAAAAAGTTCTATATATCTGTTTTTGTCAAGATGGGATGCCGAGTATACATTAATGAGAAATAAAACCTTTGTGATTTTAGTAAATGGCTGCAATGAAACAAAGCGTGAAAAATTTTAAGGGGTCTGAATACTTTCCATACCCACTGTAACTTCCCATAGCATCATTCTAAGCAAGCAGAGATGTCTGGAATCCCAGCTTGATGTATTGTTATATTATTAACTTTTTTTGCTTTAGGTAAATTGTCAATCATCAGGCAATTACACTAAAGATCATTCCTTCAGTAAAATGAAATGACAGAACTGGGTGATGTTTGAGCCATCCATTTCCTTGGAGATAATTCCTTCTTTTTTTCACCAAGCTATAATTTGCTTTTTTGTAATTCTATCTTCAAAACTACCTTTTTGGACCAGCTGAAACAAAACTCTGGTCCTGGAGTAGAAGCTGCATTTGACTTCCTCACAGCTCACCCAGTCTTTCATTTGCTTCAGACCTTTCTATTTCATATGTGTAGATCAGGTCATCTATTTTCTCCAGCTTCTACTCTACTGTGCCTCAAAGTCTACTGAATGTAGAAAAATCATGTCATTATGGCCTACTGAATACTACCTAAGCCCTACCATTTTAAGCACATGTTCTTCCATTTGCTCTTGTTTCTAGGTTGGTGCTGCAGCTCTGTCTCTGTACATGGTTATTGGCATATGTTGCTCTGCCTATATATATATATATATATATATATATACAGTCGAATCCGGTTAACGTATATATATATATATATATTATGGCCTCTAATGTTAGACAGTAATTTGGGATCATTGTTGGCACTCCAGTTAAACATAATGGAGTTAAGGACAGGACTTTGTTATTTTCAGTGTTGGCAAAACTTGTCAAAAAACTACTAAGGCTCCTAGAACCACCTATTCTACAACCACTGTTTGGAGAAGGTAGGCCTATAGGTTTCATATTTTGAAGCAACGGGTGCTTGGAATAATCACCAAGAAGGGCTGTCCACAAATTATTGGCCATCTATTGTACTTAATACAGTAGTTTAATGCATGTTTTTTGATACCTCCTCACCTCATAGTAGCTCTGGACCGCATTGATAAACGCCTCGTCTGCCACTATCTGCGTCTCGCCATTCAAAAAGGCCTGGAAACGATCCTTCCCAATTTGCAGCTGCTGCTTACTGATCTGAAATAGAAGAGAAGTTAAAAGTATTAACAGACATATGGGAAAAATGAAGGCTCACAGATTAAAGAACAGAGGTGTACTGTACTTGGTGTGAGGATGAACAATGCAACATCCCAGCTGTTTCGTATACCACAGAAGAATATGACTCAACATGAAAATGTTTGCTTTTCAACAGAAAGAATCTTACTTTTTCAATCGCTTTTTCAAATGAGTCTTACAAAACATACATGAGAACTGTAATTAGTCACAGTTCACTTGAAGGATCAGCATTTCCATTTCCCTTACCTTCTGCTTTTAACTGTTCTAAGGTCAGGCTCTGAGAGCTAGCAGGTAGCTTCCATGTAGGTGCACATACAGTTATTATACAGGATTACAAACTATTAATACAACAATGAGGCTGATTAGGGCTGCAATAAGTGCTACTGCAGTGCACAAATCATTTGAACATGCCACAAAATGGGGCACACCCCACTATTCAGTGGGGACTGAGCAATTGGTTATGATTGAAGGGCAAATTCTGTCAATTGCAACCACATTCTTGAAGAAAATGTGCAGCCCTCTGCTTGCTGTCAGCTGATGATGGCCAGGTGGTTTACCCTTCACCATGACAATGACCTAAATACACCAGCCAATTCAGCACAGTGGCTAAAGGGTAGGAAGCAATGTCCTTCAGTGTCCAATTGTGAGCTAAATTCCATAGGAAACTGTGAATGTACTTGAAGAAGAGGGCAGACCGTTAAGATTCAACGTGACATTTCACCGAACTGCTAAAAAGAATAGACAAATATATTTATGTGTGCAAATAGTGGTAAATCAGGTGATTAATGTTACAATTCCGTTATACTAAGTTTCTTTTCAAAAGACTTGTCTTTTCTACTTGAATGCTGTAAGAAAAAAATGTATATAAAGCTAGAAAACTATATATTTTAAGGGTTCCAAAATTTGAAGGAAATAAAGTGGCTACTTTAGAGTCCAACTGTACATAAGACCAATCTTTCAATGTGGCATTATGATAATAAGAGTACTGAGAAGGTTTGGTTGGACAGTTTATATACTCTGCAGTAAAGTCCATGTGTGACCAGGTGTGATGGATCAATTTAGTAGGCAGGTCAGGTAATGCAAGATGAAGCAGGATATTGAATCAGGACCTCAAGCCACTAATTTGCTAAGGTCAAAGGTACAACTACAAGCGGAGTGATTCAAATAAATAACTATCAAATTGGTCACAATGTTCACACAGTTTACATGCAGTGTGGTTAATTTGAAAGATGGACACAGGACGTCACAGTACACAGATTATTTTTACACAGTCATTAGTATTTATGGGGTGTTTAAGTGCTTTAATGTTATATGCCAAACCGGCTTAGGTACACTGCCCTTATAATTCATGATGGGAGTTCCCAAGTCAGTGAGTATCCTGCCAATGAGGTACTGAAAGTTGTCCATTTTCATCTGTGCACTATACATGTGCTTTACCTACAGGCTAAAAGAATGATATCCAGATGTGAATTCAGATCATATTGACACCTTAAATATTCAGCAGCAAACTTTCAGCACCAGAAAATATTTAACTCAAATTAAAAAAAATAAATGGAACAAAGTAAATGTATTTTCTTTCTGAATTTACTAAAGTAAGACTAAAAAGTAAAAAATGAAAATAAAAAAGTAAATACAACAGAATTAATGTAGCTTTTCATTTCTGTCAGAGATGGGATACAAAGTACAGTGACTGAGTTGGCAGAGCACCGGTTCCCATTGCTGAACCTTTCTGGTTTATGAAGCAGCACCATGATTCAAACCTGAGCACAGATAAATACATGAAATGTATTCATATACGCTTATATTAGGTTCTGCATGACACTGAACTTTATAATTAATTACTTCTGGTCATGAGATTTATCGGTTAAAGCAAAATGAGAGCATTCTATAAAATTAGTTCGACATGCCAGACAGTCTTGCAAATCAAATAAAGATAAGCATGCTATATTTTCCTTACTTTCCTACTCTGGGAGACATTATTAGACTTAAGCCACTATTTTCTCTCTATGTCTGTAGCTGCCTCCCACTCTTGTGTCTCTGAATATTGGCTGCTCAGGGCTGCATTTTAACAAACGCTAAGCGTAACGATGGTGATTAGACGCTAGAGCAAATTTGTTTCTGAGAAATTAGTCTAGCGCTGAACAGGGCACTGGGTCATTGTGTTGCAAAGCTGTTGGGAAAAGCCATGCCTCTATGGGTCACAGTGACATTAGGAGGAACAATTTTAAGCAAGTAATTTTAGTTTTCTGGCTGATGGGTGTAAACAAATTCTGGGACTTATGGATGTTTCTTATGAATTTTAAAAAGAAGTGGCAAGTATTTAGTCTGACCTCCCCTTACACTTGAGCAATAGCAGCATCTGGCAGCTACACTGGCAAGCCAAGTTAAACCTTCTACAGTCTGAAACTTGATCAGGAATAGTCTTTTTGGGAAAAGTAGCAGTCAATAAACCATTTGTAACGGTAAAAAGACTAAAATACGCAAAAGCTCGCAAAGACTGTAATGAAGATCAGTGGAAATCAGTATTATGTGAAAAATTCAAGTTTGAAATTTTTGGGTCCAGTCATCAACAGTATGTTATATACGGTCATTATACCACAAAACAACAAATCTAATGATGGCATAAGATTACTGCACAATACTGTACAACCAAACACTGGGGTTTAACGTTTAATCCCATAGTTATTTTAATAGTGTGAAATCAACTACACAAATTGTGTACTAGCATTAATGTTGTTGGCATTTTGCCCAACTATTTACTATACTTACTGTATTGTGCAGTTTGTCCATTAGTCTCCATGGCTGACATCAGTAGAGCAAATGAAAAAAGAATAAAACATGAACCCATGATCTACCAAATTCATGAACAACAGGGGTATAACCAGAAAAACACTGAAGCGTGTTACAGAAAGAAATATGACTGGGATGTTTGCATAGAGGAACCTACACGCAAGCCCATTATTTCTATCTCTGTGGTTTCCAAATCAGGTAGCAGTTTATCAGCACAGGGATAATTATCTACAAAGCCTAAAGACTCCAGTACGGCATCAAAATGACAGGAGTATTACGAACCCATCAGGGTGCTCCTCTGAACCTTTCAAGCAATAGCTCGTTAAAGACAGTACTCGATTCAGTACCCACTGTCTGAGTTTTGGCTGTCAGCTGAGGGAGAATACCTGGTAGGTACGAGGTTTGCAAATAATGTACTTTTACCATTTACCTCAATTTGCCTCAATGTTTCCATCCTGGCCTACTGACTGACAGCGGAGGATGATGACGTTCAGCATCTCATATTAAAGTTGTAGTTTGTGAAACATTCTCAATGGTCACACTTAGCAAGGTAACCTAAATTTGCCATTGAGATTGGATTATTATAGATAATATAATATTGCAAAGCTGTTTTGAGACAATGCTCCATGGTAAAAAAAAAAAAAAAAAAAGCGCTATATAAATCAATTGGACTTTTTTGACTTTTTTGACAAAAGCTACTTCCCTGTTGTCACAGGGGGCACCCTGTGCCATGTCTTGTGACCACACACCAAACCAGCAGAGCACCAGATACTCTGTAGAATGTGGTGAGGTGAAACACACATACACCGTACTGTGAATTTCTTAGAAAACTGTTTTTGATGGTAGTGATTTTTGTTTTAGCAATTGAATAAGGGCCATATATAACATGTTTTCAAATATCATACACAAATCCCTGTGAAGGCCAGCAATATGTCTAAATGCGTATTCCAACTTGTCGGATTGTCTTAGTGCTCCAAGAGTCATGTCATGTCATGTGACCCAGGGGAGTGGCACACTCTGTCATACCCATCACTGCTATTTGACCTTTCATTCAATAAAATGTCTTGGAATACAAAAATTTATAACACATGACGTTACTGAATTTATCAAGGGTACTTCCTGAATTCTCTGAAGGAACACTTGCAAAGTTGAACTCATACAGGGTGGGACAGGCAATCTTTAAATTCCAAACACAGCCAAGAGTTCACTCCCAGTTTCCCAGGAACTGCTGTTTCCAGCACATTGCTCTTACCACAGAGCCAGAAGAGCTGGGTCCAAAGAGTATATCACTGTAATAGTGATCATTTAATGAATAACTAGATTGTTATCATTATTTACTGCTTTCTTCAGTGTAATCAATGGTAGCCTTAATAGGTTGAGTATGGTCCTTGTTTAAATTCAACAGCTGGTATAATGGTGGACTATGCTGAATTTAGATAATCCTTTGTGATGCACAGGATGATAAACAATAAGCCTTTGATATGCCAGTGAGCAAAAGGCTGAACAAGTATGGGCAGGTCTACTTCTGCCATCTGGTCACTGCTTTTCAAAGCCTAAGTGGAGGTGTGTTAATGCATATGGATGTCCTTTCATAACAGCCAGGTGTGCTTCATCAAACCGTGTAACATTCATTGGAACAGTTAAAAAAAAAACATATTTAGATTTCTTGTCTGTTTTTGCTTTCTGTATCTCCCTCAGGCTGTGTAACATCAGATCGATCCCCAGCGATTGCATTATCTCCATTATTCTCATGCTGACTCAAGTAATGACTGTAAAAAGCAAAGTCTCTAATGTAGCGACCGCAGCAATTCAACCACCTCCCTCCGTTCCCTTCATAGCACGCTCTCTAGGACGAATTAAGAACCAGCAGGGCTGCAGCACAGTACTGTCAGCTGGCATCAGCACCTCAGGCAGGAATGCAAGATCACACGAAATGTATCAGGTAATTCACAGCAGCTTTGGGCTCAGCTCTAACTCATTATTGGACAAAAGCAAGATGGGTCATCGTACCACAAACTCAAAACAGCCAACACAAATTAAAAAATGCATAATGATTTTAGCTTGTTCAGAACTATGGACCCATTCACACATGATCTTCTACGATTTAAACATGTGTGGTGTGGGGATAAAGCAGCAGCACAGGGTGCAGGGCTGGAATCAACAACAAGCAAGGTTGTCATGTTCTACACACATCAGAGGCAGGAATACATATGTAGCTGCAATGTGCTAGTTTTAACATCATTCAATATGGTGAAAACCCCAAGACAAGGAAACAAATCCAGCAGTGACACAATGTTGAATGCTAATGCTGCCATGGTGCTAATACAAACAGACAACAGAAACAGGATGATGACATCACCGTCAGACTCTGAAGACAGGACTGAACAATGCTAATCAAACTAGACAACAGTAAAAGGACAATGCTAATACAAACACAATAAGATAACAGGACCAAACAGTGTTAATCAAACAGGCAGTGTCAATAATAACTAACAGTACTAATCCAAACAATGCTAAAACAGATATTGCTCACTGCCACTGGCAGTTCTAATGGTCAGTGGCAGTGAGCAGAGTTTGGTACAATGGTACCTCCTGCTTTTGTCCAATAATTAGTTAGATCTGGGCCAAAAGTTGCTGTGAATGACATAATAAACGTGTTGTTCTACTCCTGTGGAAGTCAAAGTGATATTACTAAAATTACTAAGATTAATATTTAATGATATTATGCACTGTAGAGGGAGAAATATGTACAGTGTTCTCTAGCTACTTTGCGGTTCAGTTGTCGCGGACTCGATGCATTGTAGGTTTTCAAATAATATTAATGGAAAAAATATATTGTCTATTTTCACTGTTTCGCGGGTTTTTGCGGAACTTTTACAAATCACAAAATTTATAAAAATCTATTAAAAAAGGGATGTTATAAATGATAAAATATGAGGACTTACAGTAAATAGCTGCTGTTTATACTCAGTGTGTAGGATATGAGGTGCTGTAAGCTCGGTACAGATGGAGCAGGTGTGATACGAGAGTGATGTATGGAGTGTTAAGTAAAGAGAACGTTCCATTACTTCAGCATGTTGCTTGATTATTCAACAGTTAAAAACACTACAATAGAGTATTTACTCAGCGGATGAATACTCACCAAAAACGAGAAGTAAGACTAGAGCATCGGCCGCCTGAGTCTCTACTTACCGACGTGACAAGTTTTTAAGAAACTGGAAGAAAACAATCTGATAAAAGCAGCTTCTACAGTGTCATGTATTTAGTGGCAGCATCTGGCAGTTTCATCTGGAAACTGACCCTTTCAAAGCTTGATCAGGACCAAGAAACCACTTATTCAGGGTGAAAAGGCTAAAATATCCTAAGGTTTACAGAGGTTGGAATGCATTAGAGCGACAAAACAGATTTTTTTTATTCCAATCGTCAGGTTATATAAGGTAATTTTTTTTAAAGCTAAAACAACAAATTTGAAGAGTACCAAATTAAATCTCTCCCATCTATTCTATTCTATTACTTGAGACACTGGTTTATGTCTTGGAATTACAGCTTCCTGACCAGAGGTTTTAATACCAAAATGTTTATTAAGGTGTAAAAAATAGTGCTGCCAAATAGAAACAAGGTTTTAAAATGTCACGAGCCATGATACGCTTTATTTTCCTACTTAGCAATTTCCTTTATTAGGCACAACTCGTTGTATACTTACCGCATATTCTCGAAGTTCCATTTATATTGCATATAGATGGACTTTGTAGTTCTATAATTACAGACTGCATTCCATCGGTTTGTCTCCATACTTTGTAAGTGCCCGTTACTTAACTCTCTAGTGGTCAGGACGGGCAAAAACCGGGTCTAATTTGGGTGGTGGATTCTTAGCAATGCGCTGACACTGATGTGGTGGTGTGTTAATGTGTGTTGTGCTGGTATGACTGCTTCAGACACAGCAGTTCTGCTGGAGTTTTTCAACTCTTCAACACTCTTCCTCCCCTCGTAGAAGTCTGAGACAGCAGCTCATCTGTTGCTGCACTGTTTGCACTGCTGACAGTAGTTTTGAGTTTTTTGAGTCTCTTTGTTTGACAGACTGTTTTCAATCCAGCAGTTGTGTCTTATCCAGTCATTCCAACACAACACGCGCAAGCACACCACCACACCCATGTAATAACTGCTCTGCGCTGGTCCTGTGGTGGTCCTGACCATTAGAGAACAAAGTAAAAGGGACAAACAGAGAAACAGATAGCCTACAGTCTGCAATTGTAGATCTACAAAGTGCTTCTATATCGTAAGTGGAACAAATGACATGGACACTAGGTGTAGCTCATAAAGTGACCAATAAATGTATATCAGTGTTAATCCTTGTATGACTTTGCTCGGTACTGTGTGAGAATAGATTTGTCTCGTAAGAGCTCAGTGTAATCGTCTGCTTTCACACGTTTGGCACAGGAATAACAGCTTGCACGTGCTGCCCCTAATAAAGAACCTAATGAATTATTATAAAAATGAAAAATGCGTTCTGCTTTAGCTCGCCTGACTGTTTAGTGCTTTTTCAAGAAAAAGAAATGTATTTCTTGTCAAATGCAATAAATGAAACATTTGTTAGCCTTGCTAAACTCTTTTATATTATTTATATTTCTCATTAAACCTTACTTAAGCAAATAGAACCGAATTTATATAATTTGCACCGAACCAAAACGTGATTCACAGTAATTGCTGCCACGGCTGATTAGCCGTAATGCGAAACAGCTCCAAAAATATGGCTCGAAGGTTAAAGACATTGCTTTTCCCCCGAGCGTAGTGCTGCGTTTATAGTATAAACAGTATCAGTAACGGTGGAGAACACCTGCCTCCTTGCCGTTGGGGGAAAGTCCTTGTCTACTCCCGGCCTGACTGAATGTCTCAGCGAGTTATAGAAACTGCAACCTTTTTTTAAAAAAATCCTAAACGGGGTTCATAAGCAAGAGTGTAAATCTCTGACCTTGCACAGTAGGGGCTAGAGATCAGAACCGAACCACAGTGCAGAAAACGCATGTGGTCTGAACATATCCTGTCGGTACATGCTAGTCCAATTTTTAATAGCTATTCCATAGTCAGATGTCCATGTCAGAACCAGGGTGGGGTTTCCCCGAAACATTATTTTCGTAAAATCTTATTTAAGAGCATCTTACATTCACGAGCATTTCCCCTAACTAAAGTAGTACTTGGACTCGTTGGGAGATTTAAGTGTTCTGACCCATACGTAAATAACCAAGTGCTTCTTAACTTGTGTAGGTCTACCACAAAAACGATAGTCCCCCTTTAAAAACAAACAAAAACGTCTTACTGACACATTTGTCTAGGCTTATATAAATCACCAATTCATGAGCAGTAACAATTCGTTGTGAAAACGTTATTGCATCGTGTACACCTCAAAAACAAATCTGGTAGCTTTAATTATTTAGTCAATTTGTAGTATTAAATGGACTTTAAGTTCATTTTGAGCTTTTAGTATCGTGGTGTAGTTGGATAATGTTATGGGCTTCCTCTATGAAGGTCCATAGATCAGTTCTGAGCAGAAATGGATGTAGTGTATTATTTTTAAGTGTAAATAATTAAACTAATTTCATCCAAAAGAAAGTGCTATTGTCTTAAATACCTGTTAGTTATTATAATTAATACTTTCCTCATGATACGTTTGTGGTTTTTCTTCTGTGTTTAAAAAATGCATGGGAATGGGTGAGGTCGCAGCTTGAGGCAGATCTGATGTTCTAGTAATGCCTTGTTTTCAGGTTCTCTTTGTTCCTGTTCCTCCTTTGTTTCAAACAGTTGCGAGTTCAGTCTGCCAAAAGAGAGAAGGCAGCCCAAAACTTGACGTCCTGAGTTGTAGCCAGGCGTTCTTCAGGTCTCTCGCTTCAAAGCGGCATTTGTTTTTTGCCCTTTCGAGTGTGGCGTCCTAAAACTTTTTTTCCTTTTTGCCGTGCTGTGAGTCGGTGCTATTATTTTCATGTGAATGTTTTCCACAATCAGATAAAAGCAGAGCGAACCACACATTTTTGTCAGCAACCTTTGGCTTTGCTGCTCTCGTTTTATATTTGAAATGGATTTGTGGTGTTCTTTGCTCAAGTTTGCCAGATTGTTGAATTGACCTTTTTTGATTTGCGTGTTCTTCCAGGCCTACACCAGCGTGTCCAAAGCGTCTCTGGGCATCGCAGACCACCGGGAGCTTGGAAAGATGATGAACACCATCATCTTCCACACCAAGATGGTGGACTCGCTGGTGGAGATGCTAGTGGAAACGTCAGACCTCTCCATTTTCTGGTAAAATAAGGGCGTCTCGTTTAATGTCCCGCACATGACCAGAGAGGTTTTAATAACACGAGAAAACTTGCATTAGTCTTATTGCCACAGAGCTTTATTTTTTAACAGTGTTAAACAATCTTATTGAATCTAGCGAGTAATCCACCGAAAGTAAAAAAATCAAACATTGATCTTAGCTAATTGCTAAGATGGATACACTTTTTGTTTCCTTTCGTTTGGCTGTTATCACTAACCATTTTAGGATCCATAGGGACATGGCGCAAATAAGAATACAGTATCGTGGATTAAAATGAAAAAAATTAATGCTGTTATATTTAATATCGTCTCGATTGAATTATGTATCTGAAGTGAAAAAAGGAATTGTTATTGCAACCGTGGCGTTTCCATGCTACTTTTTCCCACTGCTCATTACTCCGTACGCCACGCACTGACTTACTGCTGATAATTTTTAGGATCAGATTCCCATTACAAAGTCGAAAAATTCAGTGGGATCATAAACCACGGAGTACCTTTTTATCTGAGCTCATTTCTATCTCTCGACCTCTTTAACTGACAGTTTCTACAGCCGGGCGTTTGAGAAGATGTTCCAGCAGTGCTTGGAGTTGCCCTCTCAGTCGCGTTACTCCATCTGCTTCCCCCTGCTCTGTACTCACTTCATGAGCTGTACTCACGAGCTCTGTCCTGAAGAGGTAAGAAGCACAAACTGCTACTCGAACGCAAAGGAATAAGTGTTAACTGAACGAGTTCCTCTACCGTAGCAGTACAAACAGAGCCACACAACACATGAAGCCCATATTGACTAACTCTAATGCAGAGAAGTTTGCATCCACGTTTGTTTCCCGGTCCCAGCGTTTAGCCCTTGGCTTGATGGCCTGGCCTGTTTTTGGGTTCTAATGTATCCGTTATCTCTGAAGTGTGTATGTCTTTTCTATTAGTTTATAGCAGCTTGCAGTGTGTGCTTTTGGTTGAATTAGTACCATGTATGCCTGGGATTTGGATTAAGAATGGTTTTAGTGCTTTCAGTGGCTTACTGTAGTGCTGTGGAAAAGTCCTGCATGGTATCAAGCCTGTAATTAAGTTCAGTTTGAGCAAGTTTGTAGCGATTGATATTTGTGCCACAAAGCTGAGGGAATAGAGCTGGGTACAAGCCAATAGCAGGCGGCGCGGGGCCTCGTGGGTAGCGCAGTTGCCTCACGGCAAGAAATTCCTGGGTTCAATCCCCAGGTGACGTGGTTCGAGTCCTTTCTTTGGGAAGTCTGCATGACCTCCCTGTGCTCACGCTGGTTTCCTCTGGATTCTTTGGTGTCTTCCCACAGTCCAATGAAATGCTGGTTGGGTTGGGTTGGGTTGGGTTGGGTTGGGTTGGGTTGGGTTGGGTTGGGTTGGGTTGGGTTGGGTTGGGTTGGGTTGTGTTGGGTTGGGTTGGGTTAGGTTAGGTTAGGTTAGGTTAATTGACATCCCTGAAATGCCTGGTGTGTCAGTATGCGTATAAGTGTGCGTGTGCGTCATGTGCTTGATTGGCACCTTGTCTGGGTCGTTCCTGCCTTGTCCCACAACCCTGTCCAGGATCAAACAGATAAAGTGAATAAATGAATGAATAAACAAGGCAATAGCTCTTGCTATCTTTCTTTAGCAAATGTTTCGCCAGTCTGTCATTTCAAATTGTTAGACAGATTAATCGGCCGATCATATATTTAAAAAAAATCATAAATTGGAATCAGCCAAGAAAATAGCAGTTAGAGTTTCATAAATCTTTCCTGAGCTTCTAAAAACAGAAGCTCCTGAACTGGCTCCTATCAGCTTCTTAATAGCTTTCTGAATTTCCATAAATGTTCTTGCAGTAGTCCTAGGTTTAGGAAGACGAGCTTTTGGAGTATTACTTGCGTAGTATTATTATTACTAAAAACTGAGTTTATATTCATCCTTCAATAACTAGGCCACTCTAGTAGGATGGGTCCTTTTTTGAGGTTTCTTCCTTACAACATTTGGGGAATTTTTTTTTTCTTTCCACCGTCGCCCTAGGCTCGCTCAGTGTGGGATTGTTAATATGAGAAGTAAATACAACATTGTTAAGCTGCTTTGAGACAATGCACCATTGTATGAAGCGCTATAAAAATAAATCCGACTTGACTTGTAGTGATGCTTGTACATGTAGTGAGGAGCATAACCTTAGATTTGTGTCACACACAATTTGGCATGGTAGAACATGGCGTGAGATTTAAATCATACACGCAGAGCTCCGTTAGCTTCATGCAACAGGACGTACTTGACGTGTTTACCGCGAATGCTTGATTTGTCAATCATGGCCCGTGGCGGTTTTTCAGCCACCTACTTACCCCATGTGGAACTGTTTACCGAATACCGACAATTAGACTCTGTTTAAATGACAACCATGATTTGCAAATCGCACATCCTGTGTGGCTGTGAGCGGCTAGAAATAAATGATCGACTAGTCATGATGATTTGTTCTGTTTGTTTGTAGGACATGGATGGTCCTGCGTCTAAACAGTGACGTGCTTCCCACAATGCTTATGTTACTTGCGTTAGGATTTATCCTTCTGCCTGGCTGTGGCATTTCCACTGAGCTCATTCCAGATTCTGGGCAGGTCAGAGGTCACTGGTGGAGTTCTTTAGTGGATATCTGAACAGACCTTCCACTGTGCGGTGACCACGAACCTACTAATGATCTGCCGTCACAGGATCTAATTACCATATTTATATTTAGAGTCAAAATAATCAATAGTAATCTCTATAAACACTGAAATATTAGCGGTTTGTTTAGCCAGAACTCATTAGCTTAATTGGTAGACAGAATGCAAACAGTCAGTCGGTCATAAACACGCAACCGCATGCACGTCTAGTTAAGTTAATTTGACTCGAAGTGCCAGCGCTAATGTTGTTTGCACAAGCTCTCGTAAGTGTGCGGTTAAAGGGGACTGTGTTCGTTGTAAATGGGTATTTTATGCATCTCCCCGTATCCTTGTGAATATGGCCAGTGTAGAGTCTGGGAAGTTAATTTTCAGGTTTCAGCAGGCTTGGTTGTTGTTCGTGAGAGTAGAAAAGCAAGAAGATAAAACAAACAAGTGTTACTAAATTTTAGAAATGCGTCAAATATTCAAGAGGAAAAAAGTTATTTATATATAAGAACCAAGGCTAGAACTTACAACATGCAGTTGGAAAGCATGTGACTTCGGTCACTTCAGACAAGCGCTTAGAGTGGCACCGTGAGTAGCACCACCACGTCAAGAAGGTCTTGGGTCACATCCCAGAATGCGGCGACCAGTGTCCTTTCTTCGCGGAGGTTGCATGTCCTCTTCCTGACTGTGTGGCTTTACTCTGGGTGCTCTGGTTTCCTCCTACAGTCCAAACACATGCCGTGGGTCAATTAATGACTTTAAATTGGCCCAACCTGAATGTGTGTGTACAAGTTGTGATGTAACCTTGGGCGTGTCGCTGGATTGGCCATTGATGCTAGTGGCGCCTTTAAATAAAGCAAATGAACAAACAGTTTCGATTAATGAATACAGTGGCAAACAGAGTCATCTGGGACATGAGAGTATGCCTTTAATTATCCAATAACTGTCTGATTTCCATGTGCTCATGTATACAGTGTACTCTGATCTAGAAATGAGATTAAGTAATCCGATAAAAGAACTGAATTTTATCCCGGTGACCAGATTACTCAGCCTACATCCATAATCTGATTTCAGTCAGCTGCTGGTAAGCAGAGCGGCTCATGGAGTCAAACATGGTTTCCATTTCCACCTATTTAAAAGCTTTTGATTAATTTGGGCTAATTTGCCTAGGTCTAGTGTTTTGCGGGATCTGGCAACCCCGAATTTAAATGCGCTATAAAACGCTTTTGTGAATGCTTATGCTTAAACTTGTGCTTAAGTTTATGTTCGGGTAAAATTACGATTTTTCGATATTAAATTATTTAAGCTTATAGTTTATGGACTGGAGTGTACTATACACCTGAAAAATCTTGTTTTTGCTACGTTTAAAAAGTTTCACTTAATCGGTATAAATTACTGTACATTTGTCAGTGTGAATCTCAATACAACAGTTTACAGTTTCTCAGTAATTTTTCTAACAATAATAATGCAATACTTTGGCAGTACATACCTTAATATAACAGTATAAAGTAATTTAACAGTCCCAGAAGGTCCAGGGTTCAAATCCCACCTCTGCCAAGCTGCCACAGTTGGGTCCTTGAACCACAATTGCTTAAAATGTAAGACTGTATTAATTGTAAGTCGCTCTGGATAAGGGCGTCTGCTAAATGCTGGAAATG
>JAUZST010037953.1:0-27458 GCA_034779995.1 Parotocinclus haroldoi | reverse complement strand
AGTGAAAGGAACTCTAAATGCTCCAGGACAATTCCATGCTCCCAACTTTGTGGGAACAGTTTGGAGCTGCCCCTTCCTCTTCCAACATGACTGGGCACCAGTGCACAAAGCAACGTCCATACAGACATGGATGGCAAAGTCTGGTGTGGATGAACTTGACTGGCCTGCACAGAGTCAACCCAGTAGAACACCTTTGGGATGAATTAGAGCAGAGACTGAGGCCAGGCCTTCTCGTCCAACATCAGTATGTGACCTCATAAATGTGCTTTTGGAAGAAGGGGTAAAAATCCCCATAAACCTTCCTAAACCTTGTGGACAGCCTTCCCAGAAAAGTTGAAACTGTTGTAGCTGCAAAGGGTGCACCAATGTTATATGTAACGCTATGGATTTGGAATGGGATGTTACTTAAGCTCATGTGTGAGTCAAGGCAGGTGAGCAAATACTTTTGGCAATATAGTGTATTTTGTACAAATATTAATACAGGAAGTTATTTTGGAAACAACCCTATTTCAGAAAGGAGGAATGCAGTCTTATTACTTTCCTACATTACTGTCCCACAGTAATGAAAGGAGACAGTGAATCAGCAGTCGGTTAGTCTCTTACACAGATGAGGTCATTATTTTATCTTGGGTTCTTCTTTTCTAGAAATGTTATAACCACCTTTGAGTGCAACAATGCAGGAGTCATTCATTCTTCCATTTGTCAAAAATTGTGTGAATTAGCTTGTTTCCTCTCTCTACCATTCTTTCCACTCTCCTTAAATTCCATTCATCCTATGCAAAAAAGAGGTTCAAACGATGAGGATTAGTTTCCACATGTCAGGGGAGGATAAATTCTTGCCTGTCCAGTTCAAGCTTAGTGAGTCATAAGATCCAGGTCATGGGAACATAAGAATGCAGGGAATAGATAAAAGAGGAGGAGCCTACTGAGAAAATGACTCACATATAAAAAAATCAAAGTGAAATTATTAGAAAGGAAAACTAGGGTGAACTCTTAGAGCTCTTAATTTATGGTAGTAGTAGTAGTAAGTAGCCAGCAGAAATGTACATGGTGCTCGAAAGTTTGTGAACCCATTAGAATTGTCAATATTTCTGCCTAAATTGTCAATATTGTCAATATTTCTGACCCCCCCTGTGCAACAATTACTGCAATAAAACATTTCCTGTAACTGCTGATCAGTCCTGCACACTGGCTTGGAAAAATTTTAGCCCATTCCTCCATACAGAACAGATTCAGCTCTGGGATGTTGGTGGGCTTTCTCACATTAACTGCTCACTTCAGGTCCTTCCACAACATTTGATGGGATTCAGATCAGGACTTTGACTTGACCATACCAAAACATTGACTTTATTCTTGTGTGTGCTTAGGGTCGTTATCCTACCTTCTCTTGAGATTTAGTTCATGGGCAGATGTTCTGACATTTTCCTTCAGAATTATCTGTTATAATGCAGAATTTATTGTTCCATCAGTGGTGGCAAGTTGCCCTGGCTCAGATGCAGCAAAATAGGCCCAAACCATGATTCTACCATCACCATGTTTCACAGATGGGATAAGGTTCATATGCAGAAATACAGTGTTTTCCTTTCTCCAAACATAACACTTTTCATTTAAACAAATAAGTTCCATTTTGGACTCATCCATTGACAAAACATGCTTCCAATATCCTTCAATATCCTTCTGGCTTGTCTAAGTGATGTTTTTTATGGACAGCAGTGGCTTTCTCCACGCAACCCTGCCATGCACACCATTGTTGTTCAGTGTTTTCCTGATGGATTCTTGAACATTAACATTAGCCAATGTAAGAGAAGCCTTTAGTTGCTTAGAAGTTACCATGGGGTCCTTTATGGCCTTGTCGTCTATTGCACACCTTGCTCTTGGAGTGATCTTTGTTGGTTTTGTAACCTTGTAGCCAGCCTGATGCATGAACAACTCTTTTTCTGAGGTCCTCATGCATCTCCTTTGTTTGTACCATGATACAATTCCACAAACTTGCTGTGAAGAGCAAAATTTGATAGATCCTTGTTTTTTAAATAAAAAAGGCTGCCCACTTACACCTGATCATCCCACTGATTGAAAACACCTGACTCTAATTTCACCTATAAATTAACTGCTAATTTTTGAGGTTCACATACTTTTGCCACTCACAAATATGTAGTATTGCATTTTCCCCAATATATAAATTACCAAGAATAAGCTTTTTGTTTTATTTGTTTAACTTGGTTCTCTTTATCAACTTTTAGTGACAATATGATGATATTTTAGATCACACAGAAAATTTTAAAATGGTTCACAAACTTTCAAGCATCACTGTAGATAACTATACTTGGTAAGGTCTTGAATTTTTAAACAATTACGTGTACTCCACTCCACTCTTGTTCTGATAGTATGCCTAGCATCATTGTATTTGTTGGAAGGGCAATTGTCCTGGTTAGGTTCCTGGTATTTGACTCCACCTTACCTTTCACTTGGTTTTGATTAAACATGGGAAGAGCTTGGCCAATACAATAATCTATAATGGGCAAATTTGGACATTATTAATAGATTTTGTTCCTGTAGAAATATTTTGTGTATGTGTAATAAAAATTTAGACGGATATTTTCACGAACCTGATATACATACACAAATTTCCTCTACTTACATGCAAACCGATGTTGTAAGCTCAAAAACCATGAAATACAAGCATGCTGTTCACCCACTAACCAATCAGTATGCTGCCCACCAACTAGCCAAATAATGTACAGGATAGCTGGACAACCAGCAGCATAGGGCGCAAGGCAGGAACAACCCTAGAGAGGGTGCAAATCCATCATAAGGCAAACACACTCATATAGGTCCACTGTAATAATAATCATAATCAATTTACCTACAGCATATCTTTGTGGGAGGAAACTAGAATACCCGGAGTAAACCCACGTGTACACAGGGAGGACATGCAGACTCCACACAGAAAGAACCCAGGCTGCTCCAAATAGGACTGAAACCAGAACTTTCTTGCTGCCACCGTGCTGCACCAACCTTGAAATTAACGTGGTTGATGTGAAATTTTAAAAGATGAAGAAATAAGGTTGGGAATAAAAAAATAATAATCTGAATGATTGCAGTGTTCATCTTTTGTGTTTGTACATGTCTGAGCCAACAAAACAGAATAGAGACAGTGATAGATTTGAGAAAGTGCTTGAACTACAAGCTGCTCTGGACAAGGGTGTCTGCTAAATGCTGTAAATGTAAGTTACACTGTTTGCAGTATACAGTACTGTATTCTTACAGTGCCTCTCTTGTGGCTTGAAAGAGGAGTGTCTCTTGTCTCTTGTTAATCATAAGCCGCATACCCACATAATCACCACTGAGAGCCCTGCTGTTATTTGTGATGCATTACAAAGCCAGCTGTGCATGGAATGTATTTAACCACTGAAGAAATTTCCATCATGAGGGAGTTCACAGTGGCTTACTTGTCTAGTTTGGGTGTAAAGGCAAATGAAGTAGTGGTGACATATGGTGTATAAAAGCTGCTGTTGTTTCCTAAAAATCCAATCCTAAAAACTGTTCTTACTGTCCATTAATTTGGCCATGGAAAGGGATGATGTCACGTTCCTGACCTTTGCAGAAACAGGCCACTAGCTTGGGGAAAGGCTGCTCATATGGATGAAAACTTATTTTTAACTACCTTATTTTTGTAAATGCCTTTTGGTCAAAGACGTGTCAACTGGTACCATGCATTTGGCAAATAGAAAATTGAGAATTTAGAAATGACTAAACAACGCAGATATGCACTTTTTATTTAATGTTATTCTATTCAGTATTTTTAAATGCATTTTAATTATTGTTTTATATGCTGTAGCTTTATATGCTATATTTCATTATACTCATTATATACAACACTGTTGCCTTAAGCTTGCTCATTTTTGGGTTGGTCCTATAAATATGAATACAATTGTAAAGCTGCTTTGACACAATAATCCATTGTAAAATAAAGAATGAAATTTAAAAATCTGACATGCTTCCATAGAACACAATCTCCGAATCAGAATCAATATTGCGTTGCATCCCCGTAGAATATCCAATTTTCTAATACAGCCATAAGGGTGGATTATTCACCAAAATAACAAATGGTTAATCTTTTGTTAATGTTTTTCATACCAATTTTACTAAGAGTTGACTGGGTTACTACGACAATGCACCTATCAACGTTTGTATTGCATTGAAAATTGAGCAGTGGAATTCCTCTTAAATGCTTAATATTGAGCTAAACTAGTTTAGATTGGTTCAGACAACTGATGACTTACTAGGTACTTGGCAGAGAATCAAGTCTATACCTAAAAAATGTTCTTAAGACATACATGCTATTTCTTCAGTACATCTTCTAACATCTGTTTCCCATGTAATAATTCCAAAATTCCATACAATGCAACATTCCATTAAGCCAATTAAACTTTTGCTGCCTCTCATACTCCCCAGACCACAACTCTGTCTGCATGGGTCTTCAGTAAGGTTTGGCAGCAGGCCGTATTTATTCATTCCTATTCTTTTGGACTGGTGGGGGGTGGTTGTGAAGTGGTGCCGCCCCAAATTATCTACCATTATGCATGATCCTAATTAATTGGTGTTTCAGTTTTTGACATTTTTTTTTTCACTCTCATTCTCATAATTGCTATAAAATAGACCATTCAATTTAACCCTATCAGTATGTATGTTCAGCACTGTAGTTTTGTCCAGGTTATGTGTTTATGTTTATCTTACATACTTTATAAACTTCAACATATATATTGGGTGGAATTATGGTTTATTTAAAGAAATATTTGTTTTTTTTTTAAGTATTATTTCACACACACACACACACACACACACACACACACACACACACACACACACACACACACACACACACACAGGATTTGTATCTGTGCAACTTAAACTATGTTAAAATATACGTAATCTCAACAGAACATAAGGAGTTATAGATTATTAAATGTATTTTGGCCCTGTACAGAGCAACAAAATAATGAAAATCCAGTTTGTGTATTGCTAATAACAAAATGAATTAATTGCATTTTTGCTTGTTTGAATTGAAATGAAATAAAAGAAAAGCACTATATAGCCACACAAGTGGACAATATTGGCTGCAATATAATTAGTTCATTACTTTTTAGTAGTTCTGTAACATATATATTTTTTTCTTATCCTGTATTTTTTAGCAAAACATGAAACTTGGAAACCTTAGAGACAAAGCATTCATCTCTGGAAAGTGCTACTCCAAACAGAATTGAATTACCAATGATGAGATTAAACATTAATTGCTGTATATATTCTGTTATGTTGTATTTGTTCTTAATCTCTCTTAATACGTTTACCATATTTTAGTAGAATTATGTTCATATCAGTTCCTCAAAAGTGAGAACAATTTTTGTTTCTATAAAGCTTCATGGACCAATAGCTCTTCTCAACCAACTTTCAAACACCTTATGTTGTTGTTTTAGGTCTGAGAACAAATGCTGGTCACCGTGTGTAACAGAGGAATACAAAACTATTCCATATAAAGGACCTCTGGAGGCCGAGTCACAGGTAGGAATGTTACTTAACTACAACCCCAAATCATGACGGAATGAAATCCTTTGACTTTTATTGATTTATGATTTATTTTTACATTTATAATACTGTATCTTAGTGAAAATAAGTCCCTACTAATGCTTAATTCACTAAATAACATGAGATGTTTATACACATTATTATACAATAAGCTTAATGATGTTAATGGTGTTAATGATTTTGGCCACCTGTAGGTACGTGTGTAAGTGTTCTAAACACTTACTTACTTTATTATAGTATACTTTATTTATTATATATATTTTCATATCTCCACTTATATACCATGTATCACTCTACCACTCATTGGTTACATTGATACATTTAACTTATGATTAATTTGTCAGATATCCTCCTCATAAATCAGGCAACACCTGTACAACACAACTCCATTAATGTATATAATGCCTTATGCAGTGGGAACTTTCTGGGGGTCTGCAACAGATTAATTTAATTTACATTATTCCTTATGGGAAAATCTTGATCAGTACTAATTTGTTTTCGGTTCACAACAAGTCTTCTGGAATGAATTAACAACAAGAACCGATTGTATTTCAGTTTATTGCTATAACACATTTTACAGAAGTATAGTCTTGACCCCTGAAGGAAATTGTCAGTGCTTGCAATACTTGATAGTTGACATTTTTATTATTGTGCCCAAATTTCACTGCATGTGCTAAATCCACTCCACTCTCCATGTGAACAATGAGAACCAGGCAATCACAAGAAATTAAAAATAGATTTATTGTCTAAGAAAGAGCAAACATTTGTTGGTTGCTGTTTAAACATTCCATTCGAAGTTGAAACTTCTCTGTGACAGAGAAAGAGTAAGAGAGGGAGAGTGAGAAAGAAATAAAGAGCAGGGCAACACTAAATATATGACGCTTAGAATATAATGTAAAGCACAGCTACAGCTTGTATTACAGTGTAAATTTGCTGAGCCCTCAAAATAACTCAACCGCATTGTGGCCTTGTTAGTGCTACAAGGTCTCATGTGTAAATGAGGAGCAAGTGTTAAATTTGTTGTTATCGCTCTCACATACTGGTCACTGGAAGTTCAACATGGCACATAACTCTCTGAGGATCTGAAATAATTAATTGTTGCTCTACATAAAGATGACCTTGGCTATAAGAAGATGCCAACACTCTGAAAGTGAACTGCAGCACAGTGGCCAAAACCATACAGCGGTTTAACAGGACAGGTTCCACTCAGAACAGGCCTCGCCATGGTCAACCAAAGAAGTTGTACAATACTGTATTAAACTTCTATGCATGACTGTTGTCCCAGAAGGAAGCCTCTTCTAAAGATACACAAGTATACAAATATACAAATCCTACAAGCAGTTTGCTGAAGACAAGCATACTAAGAACATGGATTACTGGAACCATGCCATGTGGTCTGATGAGACCAAGATAAACTTCTTTGGTTCACTTGGTATCAAGTGTGTGGCGGCAACCAGGTGAGGAGTGCAAAGTCAAGTCTTGCCTACAATCAAGCATGGTGGTGGGAATGTCATGCCAGCTGCTGGCTATATATATATATATATATAGTTGTTAATTCAGAGGTCTGTGCATCCTACCAGGAAGACCATCACCAAGCATGTCAGTTTCTCCACGGTGTGTCCAGACCCTGTAACGTCTGTCACATGCTCAGGTGAAACCTGCTCTCATGGTGCTGGGAAGTGAGCACATTACACAGTAGAGGATGCTGGGCTCTCTGGACGCAGCCCATGAAGCTTGTTTCTGATTGTTTGGTCAGGCACATTCACATGATTGGTCCACTGGAGGTCATTGTATAGGGCTCTGGCAGTAGTCATACTGCTCCTCCTTGCACAAATGAACAGATTTGTGCAGCTGACCAATGAGCGACCAGTGAGCAGCTGAGGGCTTATGGACCTTCGACGGTCTTGCCCAGCTCTCCCAGAGTTACTCCTTGTGCCTGGAATCTCCTACATACTTTTAAGACTGTGCTGGCAGAAACAGCTGGCAATAGTACATATTGCCTACCTGTGGCACCTCTGCAGGGTCCAAGTACCAAGCACCATGGTACTGCTAGTGATGCTGATGCTAGCCAACTGCAAAATAATTGTGAAAAATCAGCCATGACTTAAATGGAAATGGCACAAATATTTTGTTTTATGGTATAATGAATTGTGGAATGGAATAACCATTCCATATTTTTTTTGCTTTTTATTTACAAATACATCCAGCTTAAGCAAGAGGTTAATATGAAAATGTTGACCCTTCTTAATAAACATGCATGCAATTCACCGCAGCATGCTGAATATCTTCTTGTCAGCATCATTGAATGATGGCTACCCATTACTGACTAATCAGAGCTTGGAGTTGATCACAGTTTCTATGTTTTTTTGTCCACCAACATTTTGAGGATTGACCACAGGTTCTCAATAGGATTGAGATCTGGGGTGTTTCCTGGTCATGAACCCAAAATTGTAATGTTTTGTTCACAGAGCCACGTGTTTATTCCTTTTGCCTTGTAACATGGTGCTCAATTGTGTTGGAAAAGCATTGCATTGTTAATCTCCAAATTGCTCCTGGATTGTAGGAGAAGTTGATTTTATTTGGATACCATATTCATCTGTAGTGTTCTTAGGCAGAATTTTGAGCAATATTATTCCCCTAGATGAGAAACAACCTCATACATGAATGGTCTCAGCATGCTTACAGGATGACAAAGGACTTATTGTGCATCACACCTTTTATTCTCCGGACAATCTCCTTTCCAGTTGTCCCAAACAGTTTGAAGGGGGCTTTATCAGAGAGAAAATAACTTTATCCCAGTTCTCTGCAGTCCAATCCCTATACTTTCTGACAAATGTCAGTCATTGATGTTTTTTTCTTGGAGAGAAGTGACGTCTTTGCTGCCCTTCTTGACAATAAGCCTTCCTCCAAAAGCCAAATGTATGTAGGTCTTCTGCTTTTGAACTGTCTCTCACACACAGGTAGTTCTGCCTGGGAATGGCCAAGCTTATATTTGGTGCATTTAGATACCATACCTTAGATAAATTTGATGTGTGCACTGTGTGGCTCAGGCTGTGCCTCTGCTGGAGGAGGATTAAGGTGACCTACCTACCTACTTAATCAGGGGCTCTGGCAGCTCTAACTATTATAGCATAACTATAAAGGAGAGCCAGAAAATGACACAAGTGCAGGATATACTAAAACCCAATGTACTGACCACCTTATTGTCACAACCCAATTGTCCAACTGAGGTGGTGAAACAGCAGCCATCATCTCAGCCTACAGATATCATTCTGCCCTTAAACTCCAGATCTGTACTTTAATATAGTATAATATATTATAATATAATTGCAAACTGCTTGACTAAATAAGTATGTTAAGAGTAAAGTATTACTTTCTGAGACTGATTTCTGAACACTGATCGAAAGGCTGTAGCATAGTTCGAAGGTGCCATAGGAGAAAACTCTGACACCTGAGTTCTAATAATAAACCTTATCTTTTGAACATGGTGGACAATAATTAACTAAAAGTATACATAACTGCTGTGTGCTGAGACTATTTAGAGTGTTATATTTTAGTGACATTACTTTACATTAAATGCAAAATGTGTGGAGTGATATCATCAATCTTTCTATTTCTAGTTAAAACTTTTTTTTTAATACCACATTTTGTACGACTGAAGTTTATGTAAGCGTTTACTGAAACATCCAGAAAACAAGGCATGGCAATAGTCCAACTTAGTGCTAATAAAAGCATGAACATGCTTTCTGTATCTGGTAATGACAGTACATTTCTTAGTTTAGTTTAGTGATGTATCTAATGTGGGAATATTCTGTGCTGGTAATGTTATCTCTTTGAGACTTAAATTAGAAAGCAGGATCAAAACTCACATCAATGTCTTTTACAAATAAATACGGAGAAAGTGTTATCTTATATTTATATGTGTTTATCATGTAAATGCATTTAAATTATACATGACTATATATAAATTATATATGACTATAATTAGTAAACTCACTTCTAATGACCTATGGCACTATTAAAATCGCTTCTGTCAAGATTCAGTAGAAGGAAGCTACTTAGCATCCAGTGTTTGATATGCTGTACACATTCCACCAGCTTACTAAAATGGTGTCAGTTGTTTGGTTTTTGGAGTGGCATCAGCAGAACAATGAACACTAGCACAGTTTGTGTATAATTGTACACAGTGTAGCGGCTCTAACCTCAGCCTTGTGCAGCACCAAACTAAACATTTGTGTGAGCAGAGAACTCTCTCTCATTTATACTAATTTATAGTGTATTTACAAAGTTTTAGGGGTCATTGAGGTGTGATAGAACTAATGCGCTAAGATAAAGTCATTCAAGCACTGCAAACCTGTTATTCATCCGACCCAGTCCACACAGCTCCTATTTTGACCAGGTCCGAGTCTAGATTTGAACCTATAGAATTATATTGAATCTATACAGAATTGTTATTCTCACATTAAACGCAAACTTATTGGGAACCATTTCAACTACTTGTGAACTCTTTGAAGTCTGTAGCATTCCGTGGAACATTTAGTCTGAACAACACTGATTTTGTGCATTTTTGCCAGTCTCTCAAAACATGAGTTAGGTCTTTATGTAAATAAGTGCAGTTTCAGTCTTCATTTAAGTGCTGAGTGGTGAGTCTTTAGTCACCATTTGAAGACAGCAAGAGTAGTGATTTCAGTCATTCCAAGCTTGAGTTTAGAAGAATAAAATGTACAGAGCAGGCTTTGATTACAGCCTTTGGTAAGAAGGACATTTGATTTTGTAGGTGAGCATCAGTAGGAGGCAGCTGCCTGTTAAGTGAGATTAAAATGATTCAAAATGTTTTAGAAAACAAACTGTGCTAAATGCTGATTAAAAAGTGCAAACAAAACAGCTTGTCAGTATCACATCTTTTTAAAGTATAACAAATATCAGAACACCGTTGTGTATGAAAGGAAGATGAACATTCATTAGACTGGACAATGCTGTACAGTGCACTAGGCAGCAGTTCAGACAGACATTTATTTTTGTATAAATGTTGTATAAAATACAACTTAACTGGTTGTTCTGCATACCTTTGTCCATGCACAATTTTAGTTTTTCCTTTCAAATAAATCAGTAAAAATTTGATGCAATTTTTTTGTCACTTTCTCATTATGGGGTATTGAGTGATGGAGCGTATTTATATAAGTTGTTTTTGGTTTAGTTTAGCACAAGGCCTCAACGTAACAAAATGCAAATATTTTTGAGGTAGTTTAATGACTCACTATTTTTTCTTCTAGAATTTTCGACCAATAGGCAGAGGCTACAGCCGTACTCCCAGTCCATCCTCCAAAAGCCCAGTTTCTTTTGTACCCCCCAGCAATTGCAGTATAAGGCCTGTGCCACAATACAACAGCCCCGTCAGTCTATACAGCAATGGCAACAGCAACCTTCCAAGACAAATGGCTGGCCTCACTCTGAGCTCTCCACTTAGGTAAGAATAAGTATCTCATTTGTGTGGTCAGCCCACTAAACTAAACAAAATACACTAAACTTCTTTTAGATCTTTCAGGTAACTAGTGCCTTGTGAATTCTAGGAATGTATCATTTACCTCCAGGAGATGATTTAGAAATGACTGTTTAATTATATGAATGATCAGTCATGAAATATACAGTATATCACAGTTGGACAGTTCACAATATGCTTTTAAATATTTATTTCACAGACATTGATGCAGGCACGCAAAATGTTTAGCCTTTTTTAATCATGTAAGGATGAACTTGAAGTTTCCTGCATGTTCTGAGGTGCAGTCCAATGTCTTCATGTGTCTGTTCTCAAACCTCATTAGATTAGTTTTAGAAATAGACAATGTCCTTTTTGTGCCAGTATTTATCAAATGTATTTTAAAAAGCAGTACTTTGCAAAGCATTATATTAGAAAACAGCTGTGTGAACATATAATAGCTAGCCACCTAGACATACCATGTGATCATAATATGGGCAAATCACCATGAATCAAATTTTTTTGTGCATGCACATATTAAATTTTGTTTAGTGTCATCAGTGATCACTGATTTTATCAGTGAATTCTTACAGCACAGCTATGCAAATGCAAAAACAGAAGTGTTTCCACTAGGTCCAGTCATGTCTGTGCTTCTTTTGTCCATTTTTAAAATGAGTCATCTGTGACTGATATGTAATTTATGACTGTATAATTCATTATACCTTTTTGCCAGTTGAACATCTGCTTTGAGAACCATTTTCAACAGATTCATATTAGGATTGAATTTATTTGACACCATAATCAATGACTGCTCATGACAAGAGCCAGACACATTTGCACTGGCGCGTTCAGAGCAAAATTACCCTAAATGCCTTGTGATATGAGAATACAGTTTACTTAGAATATTACTTAGGTAAATCTAGCAGAGTACATGTTGCATGTTACTGCCAACTTCTGGTAATACTAGATGGACTAGATGTTTCAATCAATTTGATTTTTCAAAAATATTTGCAACCTTTAGACCTTTCCCAGAGTATACAACTTCAAATCAGAAAAAAATAGTTTATTTGTTACTTTAATTTAATTGCAAATAGTATGAACCTCAGATATTTTATGTTTTGTCTGGTCGTCCTCATTTAATTTGCAAATAAACATACATTCCCCCATATCAGGCCATAAACATGTTGGCAAAACAAACTTGGAAGGGGGAGATTTAGCAGGTAATTAATTAAAAAACAGGTGATTATAATGATGATTTGGTATAAAAGCAGCATCCAGGAAAGGCTGATTAAATATAGCCAGAGGATCTCCAGTTTGTCAACAAATGTGAGCAAAGTATTGTCATGTTTAAAAACAATGTAAAGAAAGAAAGCATGAAAGCATACAAAGATAGCATGCATAACAAGACAATGCAAAACCACATGCTGCACACATTACAACGGCACAGCTGTGGAAGAAATGGGTACAGGTACTGGACTGACCTGCCTGCAGCCCTAAGAATTGTGGAAGAATTTTGAAATGAAAAATGCAATGACAGCCCCCTACTGCATACTGCATATCTTAAGACGTGTTTGGAGGAAGAATGAGACAAAGTTACACCTGTAACGCTAAATTGCTTGGTATCTTCTGTGCCAAAACGTATTTTAAGTATTGTGAGAAAGAATGGCAACATTAAAAAATGGTCAGTGCTTCACACCCCAAATTGTTTTTTAAAATTTGTTTATGGCCTGAATTGCAGAAATGGATGTTTATTAAAAATGAAATTAAGTTGGCCATTAAATATATTAGGTTCATACTGTCTGCAGATTCTTTCAGGGGTTGTATATACATGTCTAAAGTACTGAAAAACTGAAAAACAGTTCTACACTATGAGAACTTCTGAACCCAGATAAGGATGAAATATGTTGCTCTTTTAAGCAACAATAAATGCTGGAAATAATATAAAAAGAAAAGAACCAAAATATGACTATTAAAAAGCTATGACTATTTCAGCACTGGTTTGAATATGCAATAAAACCACCACATAATTATTCACATAAAATATGCTGAAAAACAAGATCATAAATACAACAAAGTTGACATTTAAAAGTAGAAATGTTGTACTATTAATGTTGATGGTGTGGACTCTCATGTTGTAATATGGCAAAGTTCGGCTGGGGAACCTTCACAGAGTTCCTCTATGAGAGGACACTTTCTTTAAAATTTCCATCTTAGACCTGTCCTTCAATAATTTCTTCCAAAGTCCAGAGCTACCACCTAATGTGCCAAAAAACCACAGTGGATTTGACACCCAGTCTGATGTCTACAAGATGCTGCAAGAACCTGAGGAGCCGGTGTCCGCGCCAAAGCAGTCTGGATCTTTTAAATATCTACAAGAAATACTGGATGCTGAAACCAGAGGTGAGCCCAACTAATCAATTTCTACTCAATACTTATTTGGACTACATGGCAAAAACAATGCATATCTTTAGGTACAACTGGCTGAATTTTGCCACAAGGATACCATTATTCCACATGAAGCAATAAACAGTCCAGTATATTTTTAAAGCTTAGCATGTTACCTATACCTTCCATCACCAAGAATGGTAGACTTTATTTATTCATTATGTATTTATTCCCCCCAACTCCAGAGAATTTGACCAGACAAAACATGAAATATCTCAGATTCACGCTGTCATAACTAAAAGAAACACTTATGTGATTTCCATACATTTCAACGTTTTTTGATGTGGGCTTGTATGTAGAGTAATACATCTGAAGACTATAACAGAGAAAATAAAACATATGAGACATATGAGGCACATAAGAAAATAGTGTAAATAGGTAAAATGTTGAATAAATGCCATTATTTAGTCTAGTACACAGAGTCACTGCAAACCTTTGGTGTGAAAGTTTTTTTTTTTTTTACCATGGCATGCTCAGTCACTCTGAAGATGGAGTATTTGGAGTATATAACAGCTTGAGTGGAGCCAAAACAGAGGAACATCTTATTATGGAGGCTGGTCCAGTCAATGGAACAAAAGCATGGGGAGAAAACAGAATATATAGTTATTGTTAATAATATAGAGTCTATTAACAGAACACATTTGTACCACTAGCACTAAACGTAACATAAGCCCCTGGACCTTCTGATGCACAGTCCTGTGGTGGAGCAGTGTGTTGCCCTTTTTGGGCAGTATGACTGTTATGAAATGTATTGTTGAAGTTTTTTTTTTACCATTACTGAAAAGAGTGAACTGATAAGACTAAGACATAAAAGAAAAGAAAATGAAAACATAAAACCAAAATAATTTAATCAGAGAAATGAAATGAAGATAACTCAGCCCAGGCAGTACAGCTTAATAAGAAAACCAGACTTATTAGGAACGTGAAAAGGAGTGTTTACGTTTGGGCTTCAAACCTACTGTTGTTATTCTGAAGTTTAAATTAATAATTGCTTTCTATGAGCATACTGTCAGCAAAACATCATCTTTTAAGCTTTCTCTGAGTTGATAGTAAAGGAAAATATAAACGTATGTGTTTGTGCTGTCAGCATTGCACAAGATGGTATGGTTAGTGTGTTTTCTCCTTTTTGGTTACTAAATTGAAAGAAATCTGACATTTATAGAGATCAGATATTTGACTGTTGGTGTTAAACTCAACCTTTATTACTTTAAATGCCAACTGAATAAATATTTGCAGCAAGAACTAACAGGTTAACAGTAAAATTAAATTAAATAGCAGAATATGGAATGAGAGCATGTCAGAAGTATCCGTAGAGTTCTGTCATTGTGGTTTGAGGTTTGAATATTTAGGCCTGCAAATTTAGGCCAATGATGGTGAATAGTGATACTGATTATAACTATAATGTTTATAATATGTATACAATATGGTTATTATTGTTATGATAAATTTCACAATGATGAAATTCGCTTCCATTTAAATAGTTTTTGGTACTTTTATTGTAAGGCACTACTATATGAATATAGCAAGCAAATAATTTAGTTGGTAGACCATTTTCAGCAAATGGTGTATCTTGACACTAATACCATACCCATTTTTTTTGCATTAATTACAAAGTTTGTTATATTAAAGACATTTTAATTTTTAAGTCAACACAAAAAATGGTTCAATGAACACAGATTCCAGTTGTTCTCATGGCCACATGCTTCAGTGAAAACTTGAGAGTGCGTGTAGGACCCTGGAGAATCTGCATAAAGTCTGGATTAAGAATTGTATCTGTTTGTTTGTACTGGTTCTGCAGTCTCCCCAAGCTTTATGGAGCAGATTGTGTAACAGTACTAAATACAGAGGTGCTAAAGACCTTAGGTAAAGACCAGTATTATGATGACACAATTGAAAGTGTTTGGGATTTGTAAATACACCAGACATGTACCCCTAAGAATTGTTAGTAACAGCCTGCCACTATTCAAAGTATTTGTTGTCCAAACCATTTTAGTGGCTTGGTTATATATCAGGTGGGTATGAATAGCATGAGCTTCTCATTACTTGATTTGTAGTACTGTCTCAAAAAGTTCATAACAAAAGTTTATAAAAATGAAAAGTTTTATAGGAGTTTATTTCAGCTGTCTTGGTCATGTCTCTCCAATTGTTTATTTAGGCATTTCTCCATCCAGTAGTGTACAATCTTCAGTGAGTCCTCCACCGTCTAAGGTGTGCAGTCCCATTTGTAGCCCCATTAACCCGCTGGCTGGTTTGCAGAAACTGACCCAATGCACACGCTGTGGCAATGGCATTGTGTAAGTCTTCTTTCTATTCTCTACCTTTTGTAATGTACACATCTAGATGTTTATGTATTACTATTCTAGTTAGCCTGTTTGCTTGCAATATATAAAGCACAATGATATTTTTGGTGCAGCTTTATTAACAATGAATTTAAAGATGCTTGAAAACATGCAGATATCAGTATATTTGGATACCTTCACCATGGTGTTGTTACAGTAAAGAAGTTGTGATATCTCCAACCTTTTCCTGTTCATGCTTGTCCTCAAAATTGGAACTAACAGGTTATTAATGGTCTCAGTGATTTATGTCATTTCAGGACTACCGAGGATGTGAAATAACAGGTTATTCTCATTTAGTGACAGAATTTTGGGAGAGGGATTTGAATCTTGTTGTGAAGTTCCACATGGCTTGCAGACAATCCAGTGTATCGTGTGAACAACAACACAGTGTGAGAATTAAACAGGAGCCATAACAAATCATGAAGTCTGGCCATTTAAGTATCATGACATCATCTTTGAAGTATGTGTGGTTATGTGTCATGTCCTGTCAAGTGAGGAATGGAATAAAAACTATCATGTGCAGGATAAACAAAATTTTATATGTTTTTCTTAACTCTAATTTTAGTTGTCTTTTAATGTGTGCACATTTATACAACAAATAAACATTTGGCTTATTGAATTCTTTCAGGAAAACACAACAAAAGAGCTGTATGTGTTCATAAAGCCATATGCATATAAATGTGCATTTTCTTCTCACAGGGGGACCATTGTAAAGGCCAGAGACAAACTTTACCACCCTGAGTGCTTCATTTGTGATGACTGTGGCATAAATCTAAAGCAGAAAGGTTACTTCTTCATTGAGGATAACCTATACTGTGAAACACATGCCAAAGTGAGAGTGCAGCCTCCTGAGGGTTATGATGTGGTGGCTGTCTACCCCAACTCTAAAGTGGAACTCTTCTGATCACTCCAATGACTTTACAGTAGTTCTCCATGCCCACCACAAGTACTTTACTTATCAGCTGTTAATCTAGCAATTCATCAACAGAAAATAATTTATCTGAGAAGCTAATCTTTTTTTCATTTACAGAATAATATGTTTTAATCTGCATCACTTTGCCAACATTTCATGCTTTTCTTGCAAGATTGCTCGGTTCAGTAGCGCTAAGTAAGTAATGACCGTTTCATTATTTCATTTATTTCTTCATAGTTTCTGAATGCTTGAGAAAGTATTGTATGTATGTTTGTAAAGTTAAACGAAATAAGTGTTTTTTACTTTGACATACTATGGTTTTTTTAAAAAATAAAGAAAGAATAATGGCAATTTAGCACAAAAGTATGAAATGTTAACTGTGTAAACAATGTGTGTTTAGGGCGTTTTGTTTGTGTTTGTTTTTATTTAATCACAGTTTGCAAGCATAAATTACACAATACAACATTTTGCTTCATCAAACCGTGCTCCATTATTCTTTGAAATGGCTTTTAGATTCAGTTATGTATCTAATATACATCTACCAGCCCTTAAACATTAAAACCACTTGGTCCATTATGATGTTTTTGGTGTTATACATCAAATTAACATTCACATGAATACCCAGACCCAGGATTTTCAAGCTGAACATTACCTAGAGCATCACACACTCTCCAGCAACTTCTTCCCTCAGTGCATCAGGATGCACTCACTTTAACAGTTAAATTGTGTACAAGTAGCTGAAGAACTGTGATGTAAAACAAAACAGAACTTCTTGGAAGAAATGGCTTTATTTTATAGCTTAAAGGTCCACTTCTGTCACTTGTGTGCCCAGTGTAGAACTTTTGATGGTGGACAGGGATTAGCATGGTGAGCAATCTGTTGTCACTAGGCAGTCTAATACACAACAGGTAGCGCTATCCTTGAGCACATACCTTAAACCACAACTGCTTGGAGTGTACTGTTGGCTAACTTGTAAGTTGCTCTGGATAAAGGCATCTGATAAATACCTAAATCTAATTAAAGTGTCAGCATACTAAAATGCTATTTTTCTACGACAGCAACAGTAGAACTTTGTGAAATGTATTAAGTTGCAATTTAAATTAAGGTGTGATGTTAGGAGGCCAGCAAGACCAGAAACTTAACTGTGATAAAAATAAATTAATATCAAATTAAAATAATAATGAAAACTGGTTAGCATAGTACACAGTTCCCTTGCAGTTTATCACTGCTTTCAGTGTAAAACCATTTTCCAAAGCCAAAAAATGTTTTCTTGTGTGTTCTTCCACAAATTGAACCCTAGAATCAAAGGATTATGGTTTGAAGGAAGCTGTCAAATTCAGCACTCAGATCTGATTCATGGCTCCATTTAGTGACCTTGTCTTAATCCCAGCCAGCAAGGATTGTTTCCTAGACACTGTTAGGCTCTCTCTCTGGTCTCATGCCAGCCATGCTGTGCTGAAACGAGAGACTCCATGCCCTCATCTTTTTCAGTCATTTGATATTAGCCATGCATTTGCTTAATAAAGTGAGCTTGAGTTTTCTCCATCAGGGACGGCAATTTGATAGGGTGCTGCATGTGGTATTTATTACTTTTACTGTCTTGACTTTGTCCTCAATTTGACTTCATGGAAAGAATCTGCAGCTTTTCAAACATCTCAGTTTCCTGTGTAAATAGTGATCCCTGACTGGAAGCAAATATTTAGCTCTTTCTTACTCTTTCCTCTTGTTGGTAGTCAGGGAGTGCATGCTTCTTGGGTTCTCAAGTTGAAAATGTTTACTGAACTCTGACTCAGATGTATTAAGAAGGTAAACATTTGTCACAACAATGATAAGGACAACAATGAAAAAGTTCTAATTGTGTATGAGTTTTGTGCAGAGATGTCATCAAACCTGTTTATGCTTAACACACTAAATAAAGTATCTTGTCTAAAATTGTTGCCAATCATGTGATTTGATATATTATGAAAAGAATTAAGGTGATTAATAAGCTGGGATGTCAAGTAACAATTCAGGCTTGACACGTCATAACGTTTGCTTGCAACCAAAACAAAACCATGTGTCAAAAGCTGACATTCTTTCTTGTAAACAAAATGTAGCTGAAGCATGTTTTTTCCTAATTTCATACAGCTTGTGTTTGTTTGTACTTATTTCTTATACGTATATACAGTATATATGCTGTGTGATATTCATATTACATTCTGAGGACCAAATGTGCCCAAAAAGATTCTTCCATTTTTAGTATAATAATCCTATTTATTTATTCATGGTACAAATGTTTCAAAGGCACGTGTTTGCAAACATACTATAAACCAGACTTTAGAGTGCTTTGAGAAGTGCTATTTAAGAAGGCTGATTTCTTTCCAGATTTGTCCATCTCTGTGATATTATTGCATGGTGCATGGTATATGAATTGAGGACGTTGGAGTGGAAGTAGGTCGAATGTAATTATAACAGTATATCTCGTAAGATCCTAGTTTCATATAAGATTAATAAACTTTACATAATTTATAGCTCTTAGGAATGCTATAGTCTCAGGAATGCTATAGTCTCAGGAATGCTTTTGATTATAACAAAACAATCAAGGCCTTCACATCTCCTTTACCCAACTGCAGTTGTCCTGAAAGGACATTACTATTGAATATTGTTCTGATAATACACATCCCAAACCCCATCTCAAGACACTATAGTTAGTTTTGTGTATTTGAATGGTCTGGCCGCAACCATAAATTATATAACTAGTAACATTTTGTTTTAATCCTCGTTAAGGTTGGATATTTTTACTTGTTTTGGGTGAAAAATGAAAATTTACTAATGACGGAAATCCCAGATGCTTTATTTTTTTGTAATAAATCGTGAACACTTAAGTTTGTTGTCCTTGTGGGCTGTACTCTCTGAGCCCTAAGGCTAATGCAGTAGGTGGATTTAGACTGTAAGGTGCTTTTAAGAGCCACCAGCTGGTCTAACAATGTGCTCGTTATACCACCTGGATTGCATAATACTATTGTTTCCTTCCCTGAAAATCCACCTTAAAAAGTAGTACTTAATAATAATAATAATAATAATAATTACTGACAACCAACACTTCTACTGATTTTGGATGCAGTATGTCTGATTTGCTTTGTCTTATTAACAGACATGGAAACACCAGAGAGTGTCAGAAGCCTAATGCAGCAGAAATTGAACCAGATAGAAAAAAGTTAAGGAGAATTAAATTTTTGAAGGAAAATAACTGCAGGAGAAGGTATGAATAGAGATGGAAGGCATGCAAAATCAAGATTAGCAACTTGGTTGCCCAATAAAGTCAGAAAATCTTCAGAAAGCTTGAACATCCTGGCACATCTAAACACCACAGAGCTCATTAGCTGTAACAGAAGGCCATCTGTAAAAGGATTAATCAGAAAAGTAATTAATTGGACAGCGATAAAGTTAGTAATACACATTTTAAAGGTGTCACATTAGCTTTGTATTCTGGAGTGAAATAACTAACATAATAGGGTTTAGCAAACTGGACACAGAGCAAATATGGTTTCCCCTATTATGCATTTCAGAAAAAAATCAAACATATATGCCTACTGATATTCTGTTCACTTTATAAGATTTCATAAGGTTGTATCCACTCCTGAGTGGTGTGTGATAAGACACTGCACGATTGTGAATAATAGAGGAGATACAGAGTAACCAACTACTGAAATTACCCCAGCAGATCAATACTGAAAAGTTGTTGCATTTCTGACACCATAATGACCTGTCCTAATAAGGAGGCCATAGTATGGAAGCAAATCAGTCTCATCAGACTTTGAATTAAAAAAAAAAAAATTTTGTATTCGTATTATGCATCTGAATATATTTTACCTCTAAATACTTCATCCTAAAAAAATTCATTGGAATCATTCGGGATACCAAGGATGAACACTCAATCCGTCTCGTATAGCAATTGCCCGTCGCTCTAGTGATGACACTGTGTCATGATCACCACTGTGACTGTAAAGTATGAGCCTTAGGTAATAATAATATAGAATTTATAAATACGAAAAGTCTTCAGTTTATTTCAACTGTACTTTATTGATGAATACTAACAAATATTTCAGTTTTAGGTTATATTTACTCTTTGAATTTAATGTGCATTTCTTTTGGGTGATTTTAAACGAATTATTATTATTATTATTTATAATAATAATAATAATAAAACTGTCTTGCCCAAAGTGATTTACCATTTTAAATACAACTGGCAACATGGTATGAGCATCACATATTAATAATAGGAAGGTAATATTCCAGAGTGTTATTAATGTCTTTAATCACTTTGTGCCAGGCTAAAAACAGGGTTTTCTTACAATAAATAACTGGTACTCTATAAGAGATATGTAATTTACCTGGCCCAACGTGATTAAAGTCATTAAGCATCTACTTGCAATGAAATATAGTTGAAATAAACTAAGGACTTGTTGTATTTTTTTAATATAAATTACATATTTTATTACCGAAGTCTCATACATTACAGTCACAGTGGTGAGTTTAACATAGCACATTCCAATTCCATCATCCTTATGACTGGAAGTCTGCAAAAACTGCATCTGCACATACAATAGAGAATCCTGAACAGTTACAGTCGTTTCAGTTACAGTTGTTTGCCGATTCAGGTTGATGAATAAGGAGGAAACTTCAACCGGAGAAAAAAGACACTGCAAATAAAGAGGCAAACAAATCGGAGGCTGCAATAAGAATAATAACTTCAGTGTCATCATTAGAGCAACGTGCAGTTGCTACGATGAGAGATCGATGAGAGAACGATGGATCGAGTGTTCATCCTTGGTATCCCGGATGTTTCCGATGAATTTTTGAGGAGGAATTATTTTTTATTTTGTAAAAATAAAAACAATATATATATATATATAAAACTATAAAAAAAAAAATATAATAATATATAACGAAGTATAAGAAAAAAAAATCATATACAAAATTTCAAAGAGAAAAAAATATTCAGATGCACAATACGGATGCAAAAAAATTCTATGAAATAAATGCAAAGACTTTTAAAATTCAAAGTCTTATGAGACAGATTTGCTTCCATACCATTAGTGGATGTATAGTCCTTAAGCAAACTAGTCCAAAAACATATTACATTAGTTATTAGTTAACTGCAGCATAATAATAATAACCTGAATTATTATATAACCCAGAAGATAAGCATGTGCTCACTGTTATGAAATTTACTCTACATGTCACCTGACCTAAAGCTCGTAGGTCACAAGATGCTCTTTCGAATATCGAATAAGACTGGAATTTCATGGATCTTAAGATTTGTACACTCCATGCCAGTTTATGTGCTGTTATCAAAGCAAAAGGGGGAACAGACCAAACACTAATACATTCTGAAATGTGGGTACTTCATTTTATTCAAGTAATTTTCAATTAAATTATGTTGATTATATGACCCATGTTGATTAACATTCAAAAACATGAAAAAGTAAATATATTCAATTACGAAAACTACAAAACAGAAGCATAATCAATAGTAATCTCCGAATTTTAGTCCCCATTGCATAGACTGTATTTGGTCTTAATGCACACATCGGTTACAGGTTTCTTAGTATGAAATGTTAATTATACATTAAACATTCCAAAATTAACTAAAGTCTCTGACAGTTTAACAGACAATAATATGCATTATTTAATTTGATCAATCTTCCACAATTTGACCATATTCATGATCCATGTCCTGCTAAGAAATGATACTGGAGGTAGAATTAAACCTCACTACTTTATCTGTAGTCTGTTTTAAGCTGCACGAGCACAACCATCTATCGGTCTGCTTAGTTATTGATTACAGTCACATATGCCTCGGGTCAATAATAATGTGAAACTGGTGCCATCTGGTGGTGTAGAACTGATCTGATCTTTTCTAAAACATTGATTCAGTGAAACTGTAAGCTTAATAGGACTGGCAGCTGTTTAACTGTCATTAGCTCTCTGAACATCAGCCTTGGACACAGTGTGCCTTTATTTATTACCAGCTATTTGCCATAAACAGCTATTCTTACCATATAATAATGACATGTTAGTGGCATTTTATATTTTCATTAGTGATGTGATTTCTGTGATTCACAGGATTAGAATGAAGCTCTGCATGGACCTGACCTAACATTAACTTTAACCTCATAAAAATACACACACACACACACACACACACACACACACACACAAATACATATACAGACACACATACACACACTCCAGCATCATGACATATCTTAGAGCAAGGTAATATCACATAATCTAAGTTTTGTGCTAAAGTCAGAGATGATTTATCAACAGGATACACTGTGAAACAGAAAGCAAGAGATATACTACATTTTCACAGTAATTTATGTCATAGAATGAATTTCCCAACTAATACACACTTCATAAGAGAAAAATGATTGGAATGGGTTTACGTTCTTACATGAAAATCAAATAACTAACTCATCTGTCAACATTTTAGAATGTAGGTTCTTTAAAATAACATGTACCTGTGATGAACAATATGAAGATTCCACAACAGCAAATGATTATAAATGAAGTTATTAATCTCCCTATGCAAGAGTTTCTGGAGTTATTATCGCAAATCAGAAGACTAAATAATTCATTCAGAAGTACACTCCTCTTCATCTTGAGAACTGGAAGCACATTTCTTTGTATAACTGCAATACAAAAGAGTATCTGCCATGACAAAGAAACACCTTTCTCGAAATGTTCACTTGTATTATATTACTAATTAAGTCCAAAAGTTACACATTGAGAATGACTCTTGCAACATAAAACTTACCAAGTAACTGCCTGCATATGATTAATGGTGGATGGCAGAGACCTGCCAAAGCTCTCTGGAAGCAGAAGACTGAAAAACCCTGAGAGAACACAAATAATTCCCAATAGAATATAATGTAGAGCTGGATGAAAGTCACCTGGGAAGTTAAAGAGAACACAAAAATAGCTGTGGTAAATATACAACCAAATACATTATAATAGTTTTGTCAGGTTAATAATAGACATAAACGGACTAAATCTTACTAAGAGACTATGCAAAAATCATCTGTATAATTTATAATAAGATGCACATTTGTAAGGACATGTACTATATACAGCCTCTGTTCTTTCTGGCATAGATTCCAGCTTGCTTGAAATGATGACATCACAAAATCCCTGCACATTTAGGGGTGCACATTTGTGAAATACATTTCTTGTTTTGCCAGTCCCCAAAGGTGTTCTATTGGATTCAAATCAGGTGACTGGGAAGATCACTGAACAACACTGAACTCAATGTCATATTCATAAAAACAGTTTGAGATGAGTTATGCTTTTGGAATGTGGTGGGTCAAAGAGGCATGTGCACGGTCAGCAATGCTACTCAAATAGACTTTGGCATTAAATAGTGACTGACTGAAACTTACATGTCAAAATATTTTCTACGCCATTGCACCACTTCCACAAACCTGGATTGTTGACGCAAGGTAGGTCAGGTCCATAGATTCATGCTCTTGTTGTCAGATTCTGACTGTTCCTCAACAAGATTACTTTACTTCAAGATTACTTAGACCAAACTTGGCTTCCTGTTCTTTCTGTTCCTGTTCTCTGACAGAAATGAAGCCAGATTTTCTGCCGTTATAGTCCATCAGTCTCAAAGATGTGTTTTGCATTTTCTGGTCAGAACAGCTGCACAGAATGGTTAGCTCAGTTAGCATAGCCTCTCTGTCAGTTTGAACAAGTCTGAACCAGAATCTTTATCATCTTTATTGTTCTCTCTCATCAATGAGTCTTCAGAAATAAAAGCTCACTGGCAGGTTTTCTTTATTGAGCCATTCTGAGTAAACTTTAGCTAACAAGGTTCTTGACAATCCCAGTAGATCAAGACTTATAAAAATCCTCAGAGCAGCCCATCTGGCACCAACAATCATTCCATTCCAAAAAATAAGGGGTTATTTCAAAATGAAATATCCATTAATTAAAAAATATGCCACAATTTGCATGAACAGTGTAGTGTGTAGAAAAAGATTCACTGACCCAAGTAGATGATATATGGTGCCAATATGCTGCCAAGTCTTGAGAACATTGAGCAGGTTCCTATAGCTGTGCTCCTTAAGAGAGTAGGGTACAGCTCAGCAGTAAAAGCATACACAACAGCAAAAGCTATTGTCACTCCAAACTTGCCCAGCATCTCCATGGAAAGGGCAATAGAATTCATATCTGTGACAACACAATATTAGCAGTAAAACCATCATAGACTTCAGCCATGAATTACAAATCAATATTAAAGCTCACATATAAGTCTCCTATAAGCTTATTTAGGTTAGATTAGGTTTCTGCTTTTTCAAAGGGTAAGAAACACTGTAAATTGCAAATTAAACAATGTAATGGCTTTTAAGTAAACTCACCTTGTGGTATAAAGCGTACGAAGAGCATCACCACTCCTCCTAAAAGAAGACTAAGGAAGAGGGACAACCGCCTATGCCAGCAGCAAAGCATGAGCCAGGAAAAGATATAAGCAGGCACTTCCACTGCTGCTGAGAAGAAGCAATTAATATAGACATTCCCATGCAGGTTCGAGGTGTTCAAAGACAAGGCAAAGTAACCTATTGAAAGTGATGACCTAGAAAGAAGTAGGAACAATCAAATGTGCTGTCCGTTTACACTTTATGTGAGTGTGTAAAAAGTAACAAATAAATATATACGGTCATATTATACCTCAGCCTAAACCTATTTTCTCTGTTTTAGATAAGATCTCAATGTTAACATACTATAGACAACATATTATGGCAACTGCTAAAAATTCAAATGTTTGAAATAATCAGGATTTTAGGTGATAAATATGGATTCTCTCCTCACATATAAAATATTTACCACACTAATAGTAGTTTGGTTTGACAAACTTAATAGTGTCTACCTCATCATTAAATTCAGCTGAAGTTTCTTTCATTCATGCATTCACTCTTCTTATCTGTTTAATCCTAGACAGGGTTGCAGGAGAGTTAATGCCTAGCCGACAGCACAGGGAGCAAGGCAGTAACAACTCCAACTTTAATCAATGTAATCATTTAACATCAACCATGTATTTGGACTGTGGGAGGAAACCGGAGTAAAAGCAGTAAACCCACACAGACAGGGGGAGGGAAATGGAAACACCACACAAAAAGGATCCAGGCCACAACACCTAGAATCGTATCGTGTTACCCACGATCCACCCAGTTTATATTTGACAACCATAATTATCACAAATTTTCATACATGTATGCTCACAAGACTGGACTATTATCCACTGTTGTGCTCCATTTTATAAACATATTGAGCAACATACACATCTAAACAAATACAACCACCAATCAGAAAAAAAGTTGGTACAGCATGAAAAAATACAAAGCAAAAAAACACAGCGTTTCTTACATTTACTATTGCATTGCACAGTTTGAATAGAAGATACTTGTATTTCAGGTCATAAACACATTACAAAAAAATGGGTTGGGTGGAGTTTAAAGCTAGTAATGAAGCAGTGTTAAAACTTAATACTGATTAATTTCATTGCAGAAAGTGCAAAGGTGCAAGCTTAAGCTGATCACCTGTAATCTTTGATCCCTCAGACAGCATCGCATTAAAAGTCGCCACTCCAAAACAGCTGATAGAAGCACATTGTCAAATGATTACGTCATCAGACCTTTGTTAAGCATTAGAATATGGAGTTACATCAATAAATGACACTTAAAACTATACTGTGTAAAAAAGAAGCCTCATATTAACTGCAGTATCAGAAGTGAGTACACACCTCACATTTTTGTAAATATACTACAGACAAAAATAAAGCGATATTGCCCAAAATAAATTTCACGCAATGCTTGTGAGCAGTGTATTTTATTAGACCTTTTCATGGGACAACACTGAAGTTATGATACTGTTCAATCTAAAGTAGTTATTCTACAGCTTGTATAACAGTGTAAATTTGCTGTGCCCTCAAAATTCAGCACACAGTCATTAAAGTCTAAACCCCTTGCAACAAAAGTGAGTACATCCCTAAATGAGAATGACTAGATTTTGTCCAAGTGTCAATATTTTGTGTGGCCATCATTATTTTCCAGTGCTACCTTAACTCTTTTGGGCATCTTTGCAGGTTGTCACTGGAATCCCCCTCCACTCCTCCATGACAACATCATGGAGACATTCCCACCACCACGCTTGTCTGTAGGCAAGACACACTTGGCTTTGTACTTCTCATGTTAGCTGCCACACACACTTAATACCAACTGAACAAAGGGCCTGTTCTGAGTGGAACCTGTTCTGTTTAACCACTGTACTGTTTTTTTTACTCAGGAAGTTCTTTTGGACGTTGGACTTTAAGTAGTGTAAGAGCAATAATACCAAATTTAACACTCTTGCTACCCTTTCACACCTGAGGTCTTGTAACCCTAACGAGTCACATGGTACCAGAGAGGGAAAACGGCTAATTGGGCAAAATTTGGTCAGTTTCACTTTTGTTGCCAGTGGTTTAGACATTAATGGTTGTGTGTTGAGTTATTTTGAAGGCACAGCAAATTTACACTGTTATACAAGCTGTAGAATAACTACTTTACATTGTATCAAAGTGTCAAATCTACACATATACACACATATACACACACACACACACACACATATACATTATATATATACACACACACATTATATATACACACACACATTA
>JAUZST010037942.1:5377-27462 GCA_034779995.1 Parotocinclus haroldoi | reverse complement strand
ATAATCATAATAAATAATAATAGGAGTAATAATAATAAAAAAAAAAATAATTATAATATTAATAATAATAAATAATAATATAATAGTAGTAATAATCATAATAATAATAATAAATAATAATAGTAGTAATAATAATAATAAAAATAATAATTATAATAATAATAATAATATTTTTTAAAAATAATAATAATAATAATTATAATAATTATAATAGTAATAATAATTATAATTTTTTTAAATAATAATAATAACAATAATAATAATAATAATAATAATAATAATAATAAGCTCCTGATAAGAGATTTAATTGAATTAAAACAATTTAAAATGTAATGAAATAACTTTTTACACCTTATTTGACCCTAACCCTAGCCGTAGGACAGGCGGTTTCCGGATTGCCTGGCGCTCTGACGTGTCTCTTCGTGTATCGGAATGTCGATTGTCTCCGAGAGAGAGAGCGGGAATCTCCCGAGACCCGTCCGGTTCCCACAAGCCCTCTCAAAGCTCTTAATAGCGTCTAATTAGCTCGCCATCTGCTAGTGACACTGCACCGTGGGTACACAGGCGCCCATTGAAAGGCGCACACATTGTCCTGTGAGATACTTTCCACTTCAGTAGCAATTGCCTGGAGAAGCTGAAGACTCCTAAGAGGGGCACACTGCTGGACAGGGGGCTGGGAGACAGGGACAATGCCAGACATTGTTATAGCTTGTAGCAAACCTAATGGTGCTGAAGCTGTTGTTCGATGGCCGATGGGGGTCACAACTTGTGACTTCTCAGACCTTACGATGAGCTCAGGATGGAATACTTCTGACCATGTCCTAATACTTCTGACCATGTCCTAATACTTCTGACCACTTATATATGGGTTTGTGTCCTAATACTTCTGACCATGTCCTAATACTTCTGACCATGTCCTAATACTTCTGACCATGTCCTAATACTTCTGACCACTTATATATGAGTTTGTGTCCTAATACTTTTGGCCACCTGTATGTGTGGAGTTTAATGTGGGCTAAAACACGAAAACAAAAGCAATAAAAAAGATGCAGACGTTTAAATAAATCAGAAACAGGAATAGAAATCAAATAATAGACTAAAAGTGGGGTTTAAGTGACGTCTAAAGGTCTTTAAATCTACTTTCTTCCCGAGCTCGTTCCATAACGTTGCATCACCGTCGTTGCATCACTTTTTAACACTTTAGAACCTCTAACGAAGACGAACGAAATGAAATCCACACGACGAGGGGTTCGTGGAAAGCAAACGATGAGCCTGTTGGTTAATTTGAGGACACACGGTGTTTCCTATTTTTAAAGTAAAGTCTGTTAAGGTCCAGAAATTAGTCCCACACAATAGGCGTGGATCTTTTGGGAAGTTCCGGGGGGTAGAACACAGGGCGTAGCATCTGTGCACAGCTGGGGAACAGCCCCCCGGCTCCACAGCATGACATCCTAACAGTCAGGAACTGGGATTTAGGGCCTAACACCAGCTCCAAGCATCTGTCGGTTCCTCTGTGGAGCCAGTGCAGGGGGGCAGAGGAGGGAGAATGGGGATTTTAAGATAATGGGTGAAAGGGGTTTATGAGAGAGGAACAAAGAGGGTGAAATGGAGGGAAAAGTGAACACAGGGGCTCAAAGCACCCACACGGTTTCTTACTTTAGCAGTGCCAAACCAGGATGCTCCTCCACCATGCTTCATCGTCCGCCCAAAAGCTCTCATTAGTTCTGTCATTCTACATTTTGTTTCTTAATATATATATTTTTTTTTTTTTCTGCATTTCTGTAGTGTTAAATTTTGATTTTCTAATGTGTTTTTTTCATATTAAATTTATTTTCTAATTTAGTTTTTTTTTAATTATTTATTTGTTAATTGTCATTTGTGTTTTCTTATTGTACTATTGTGATTTCCTTTTTTTTCTTTCTATTTTATTCTTCATTTTTATATTTATTTCCTAATAAGATTTCCTAATATTTATTTTTTATTTTCTATTGTGTTCCTTTAAGGGTTTATTTTTTTTATTCCCTATTGTGGTTGTTAATTTTATTTTCTAATGTTTCCATCGTTTTTTTCTCTCGTGTTTTCTTGTTGTCCTGTTGAACTTTTATTATTATTATTATATAATTATTATATAATTATTTATTATTTTAGTTTTTTATTATTTTATTTTCTATCATGGTTCTTCATTTTATTTTCTAATTTTGTTTTCTTAAATCCTTATTCGTTATTTTCTGTTGTGTTTTCTTGTTGTCCTCTTGTTGTACTTTTTTGTTTTCTTTGTTTTTATATTTATTTTAGATATCATTGTTCATATTTTTGTTAATGTATTAAGTTACATATTGTTTATATTTTATATGTATTATTTATGGTATTTATTTTTTGTTTTGTTTTCTTGATTTCCATTATCTATTGCGTATCTTTAATGTCAATCCTTTTATTTTCTAATGTTTCCATATTTTTTTTAATTTTCTAACGTGCTTTCTTATTGCCCTATTGAACCTTAATTTTTAGATTTATTTTCTATTACGGTTCTTCATTTTATTTTCTATCAAGCTTCCTTAATTTTTTATATATTTTTAAATTGCATTGTCCATTAGGTTTTCTTTATTTTATTTTCACCTGCATTTTCTTAATCTTTATTTATTATTTTCTGTTCTCTTCTCTTAATTTTAATTCCTGTCGTGCTTCTTAATTTTTTTTCCATTGTGGTTCTTTATTTTCCCTTACATTTTCTTAATTTTACATTTATTTTCTATTGTGTGTGTGTGTGTGTGTGTGCGTTTTTTTTTTTTTCATTCTTTTTCATTTTCTATCACGTTCTTGATTTGACTTTCTACTGAATTTTCCAAATATTCATTTTGTGTTTTAAAGCCGTGTGCTCAGACGTTACGTGCTACATTTCGTTTCGGTGAAAAGTAAAGACAGAACAATAACTAACTACATCTTCTCTTTTCCCTCCTAAAGTTCCCAGCCCCTTGTTACCACGTTTCAGCCCCGCCCAGGTGGTTCATCCATCATTGGCTCCATCAGACTCTCTCCCTCCATCCAGTGTTTCTTCCTTATATGGTTTAGGGAGTTTTTCCTTGCCACTGTCGCCCTACACCTGCTCGGTTTGGGTTCTGGACTCGGATGCTCCATCGCTCTGGAAATAATTCTGACTTTGACTTGATGTTAGAGCTGCGGTTGTTTAGATTTAACTTGTAAATAATCCGTCCACAATATTTAGGGTCGTGATGAGATCCAGACACTCCTCAGAGTGTGAGGAGCATTCCTGAAGCTCGGGCAGGTCCCACCTCAGTTTGCATGGGAGCCTCCGTGTTCTCTCGCACCTGCGCCGACATTTCAGCAGCTGCCAAAGTTCAGACGCTGAAATTTACATCTGACTAAACCGACTGGCACAAGCCTACACCTGGTTTTGCATCGGCCCGGGCGTCCCAGAGCTGGAACAACCACTCCGACGAGCTGTCAGACGCAACGCGCGACTCAGACGTGTCCGATCCAAAACGTGGCTCTGTTACCACGGCAACAAAGCCTTCAGCTAAATTAATGACAAAAAGCATGACTATGCAAATCGATCCGCTTCAGCTTGGAACTCTGAGAAAGCTCCTGATCGTAGTGTGTGTGTGTGTGTGTGTGTGTGTGTGCGTGTGTGCACACGCGTGCATTTTCATATTTATTTTAATGCATTAATTAGATTACCTAGTTTAATTCTTACTTTTTGAGTCCCTCCCAAGGCTTTTTCCTTATAACGTTTTGATTTTTCCCCTTATAAAGAGTTTTTTTCTTGCCACTGTTGCCCTAGGCTTGCTCAGTTTAGGGATCTGGGCTAAGATAATAGAAGGTAACATTCAACTGTAAAGTGTGCTACAATAATAAATCTGGCTCTGACTCTAGTTTGTTTCCATGAACCTTGTTGCTTGTTTCTCTTGTGGGATCTGGCAACCCTGGAATTCACGACCGACGAAATGGCTACCAGTGTTTTGGGAAGCTCAAAAATGTAAAACAGTATTTGCTTGGGAAAATTCAATTTATTCATATAATTATGATAATTAATTATTATTATTATTATTAATAATAATAATAATAATAATAATAATAATACAATATAAAGATAGATTTATGTAATACAATATATATATATATATATACATAATATTTATTATTAGAATTAATACATTAGAAATACATTAATACATTAAATATATTAATTAGAACTATTCATATTAATAATAATAATAATAATAATAATAATAATAATAATAATAATAATAATAATAATAATAATTTAATGTATTTATGTGATATTATTGGCTGTAATAAGGCAATTATATATATATTTGTAATTTTTATTTCTTAGCCATTAAAGCAGGCATCCGTTTTATGGATTTATTTTTTTTAAACAATTCGCCTGTTTTTTGGATTTACATTTTATTTTGATTAGATTTATGTCGTTGATTCAGAATACTACTATGAATTCATTCCTTAAGTAACAAAAGGTCGTTTTGGACCCATGTTGGGTCCATTTTTGACTCTCCCATTGCTTCTTCCTTTTCCTACAACGTTTACTGCGTTTTTTCTCGCCACTGTTGCCCCAGGGTTGCAACCAATCCCCCTTTGGGGATTGTCTTAAGATAACAGAAGACAATGTTGTAAAAAATTGTAAAGCTGCTCAACGCTCAACAGAAATGAATCCGACTTCGGCCTAATTCGGGGTTTTTTTTTTTTTGTCCATAGTCCTTGCTGCTTGTTTTTCACGTGGGATCTGGCAACCCTGGAATTGAACCCAGCGTCTGTGGTTGGAAACGGACACCAAACAGTTTTTGGGGACCTCAGAATGAAGGTGCAAATGAATGAATTGGATGATAATAATAATAATAATAACGAATAAATAAATAAATAATAATAAATGGAAAATTATTGGCTTGTTGCAAAGTAGAAATCCGATCATAGCCTGGGTCAGGTAAACTCATGCATTTAAATTTCAATAACAAACAAGTGCTGGACTATCAAAACCCCTGGCAACCTGTTTTTGACTCCCAGTCTCCTTTTCCCATCGCCAGCTTTCTCATGTCATTAAAATTGCCACAGAGGGCCAGAGCGATCGAAGTTTTGACCCTATTCTGAAGCGGAACATCACGATCTCTAGCTAACGCTCAGGAACACACACAAGTGGCGACGCTGAGCTGCAGGTGCAGGTGCAGCCACAGGTGCGAGAGGGTTGGTTGAGGTACTGTCGCTGCCACAATAGAGTCCCATTGTTCGTGCCGGTTCCTCCCCCTGGGGTCGCCTGTCTGTTTTTGTTGTCATGTTATTGTGTTCGCCGTCTTTCTCTCTCTGCTCTCTTTCTCCGGACGCGACCTGAACGCGGTGTTCACGCCGCCGCTGAATCGGCCGTTCGCACGGGGGCCGCGCGAATAACAAAAAATTAGGAGCTGCTTTGTGGCCCGAGCGCAGCAGCACCTGTAGCACCCATTATGAGCCTTTGTTGGGGTTACTGGAGCCCAGAAAAAAAAAAGAAAGAGAAAGGAAAGGATAAAGAACTCCACCCTCCATACAGAGCATGGGAACAGTGACCAGGTGCTCGGGGACAAGCAGAGGAAACGTCATTACAGTGTTAGCTTACTGAGTCAACATTTAGTCTGCGAGGATAGATCATATGGCTACAGAAACCATTCATAGAGCTTCTGTTTATCGTTACGCTTCTGGAGGGAATTCTGTACTTACCGTTAAGATCACTTAACAGAATGCATTTCAGGAACTCCCTCCAGTTTATGAGCAGACGTTTATAAGCGATGTTCCTCTAATAAAGATGGGAAGGGATTTCCTGTCGATGTTCCTCCCTCCACAGACCATAATAATCATCACACCATTCCGAATCTGGAGGAATTTTAGGAAGGGTGATCTCCTTCCCCTCCCTCAGAAGCGATGTGATGCAGCATTAATGCAGTAAAGTATTTTAGAGCGACATAAACTGGCTGGAATATCTACACTAAATCCCTTGGGCCCCGTGTTGTCATATAGGCCGTAACTATACAACCCTGAACTGGATGAAGCAGGCATGGAAACACACACACACACACACACACACACACACACACACACAGTGTACACAATGGCACAGATGGGCATCCACACACAAACAAAGGCTGTTCACACACAGTGTCCAGTGAGACATAAATACACCATTGCATTTGAACACATGGTGCATTCAAACACACACACACACACACACACACACACTCCTAAAAATGGCAATCTCACAATGTCCAGGAAGAACACAGCACTTCAGGAATACGGACAAATACATAGAGAGACGTGACTGCCAAAAATAGATCCGGGGTATTAACACTAACACACGGATGGACACACACACACACACACACACAGACAAAAACACACACCTACAATGCCTCTTCTACTAATGGCAATTCCCGAGAGAAGATTATTTTGCTCATACAATGCAAACGACCCCGGAGACGCTCCATTTGCATTCGGGCGACTTATCAGGAGGAATCTCTCCTCGTGATTTCTGCATGTGCTTGATGAACAGGAGTAGCTCGCCCGTACATCACGAGGACTCTCAGTGAAGCTTATGACCACTTACGTCCTCCATAATCTCTGATAAACCTCTTGGAGCAAACGAGAAATGGTACGACTGGACTGACAGGCCTCACTCACATTTGCATTACTACATACGTGGGGACTTCTAGGCATGAGCCAAGTGATGTAACCCCCAACGGCAACGCTAACACTAAACGCCTGTAAGGCATTTATCTTAACTTTTAACTTAACTTGTTTCTCCACAAAAATTAGAATATGGCCTAATGGTTTATTTCAGGTATTGCAGTCATTATACGGACGTTGAGTCCTCACACAGATAGTTATACCAGAAAGAGTGGGATTTTTCTTTTTGGTAAGTAAGCATACCATTCAGTTCCTGCGTAAAGCCTGAGTTAGTGTTAATGTTCATGTTTAATGTTCATGTCCAGGTCGTTTTTAAACAAGTAGTCACGCTCTAAATGCCTTCAATCACTACGTTATCGACTTCGTTTACGTAAACGCGGTTAAACGCGATGAAGTACTACATTACCCACTGCTCCAAACGCGAATCCGGCCAATCAGAGACGTCCCTGACGTTTTGGCGCCAAACTGAGCTAACCACTGAGGCCGCCCCTTTCTTAACGGTCTCTGACTAGCGATTTTAAACAGGATAAAACACCGTAAGATGAGAATAAAATCGAACGAGTACCAAATAAAACAAGGTAGAAACACAAACTGTATGTTACAGACTAATCATTGCACTCTGAGAAACACAAACAAGCCCGTTCTTGCTCAGAAATCGATATCTAAACGTTATTGCAAGGCATTATGGGAGCCGTAGTTCTTTTCGCTGTGAACTACAATAAAGACGCCATTGGTGTTCGTGTTCTTTTGTTACCTTCAAATTAATAAACGTCAATAAAACCTGCTCAGATTTTAAACGCCCTATTTAATTGTTTTCTGATTATGAGGCAATTATTTGTACCATGTTAAAGCCAATTTTAGATTTAGATTTGTAATTTAAAAACTTTAACCAATAAAGCAGGCATCCGTTTTATGGATTTTTTTTTAAATTGACCTGTTTTTTAAATTTTTTCACAAGGTTTCAATTCATAGTTTATTTATTTACACTGCTCTCTTATAAGCTATTGTTTTAGATTCTCAATTCTCTTACAGTCTTCATTATATATCTAATTTAATCTACATATCATTACATTTTATTTTGACTAGATTTATTTAGTTGATTCAGAATATTACTATAAATTAATTAATTAAGTAACAAAAAGTTGTTTGGGACCCATGTTGGGTCCCTTTTTGAGTCTCCCAATGCTTCATGCTTCACTGTTTAGCTCTATTGTTCTTGTTCTATAGGTTTGCAGGTGTCTGGACGATTCGTATGAGAACATTCCTGTTCAACAGGATTCAGCGTTGCACCCACCATTACCTCACTGCCTACGTGTGTGTGTGTGTGTGTGTGTGTGTGTGTGTGTGTGTGTGTGTTAGGGATGGGCAAACGTCCAATAGGCATGATGTACGATACAACTGTGGGTTAAGTTCAATTCGATTCTATTGGATTCCAATAATACTTTAGATTCCTTCAGTTTTCTGAGGTTAATGGATTCCTATAAGGGTTCCATAGCTTCTGTTAGGGTTCTTTAGGCTTCGGGACATTCAGACCCGGTCCCATTCGATTCTAAGACATGAGAACCCCGAGCCACATCTGGTTCAGCAGGACAAAAACGGGGAGTATGTGGAAATTCTGAGATTCCACACAAACGAGAACAGAAGCGTAAACCACTGGCAAGGATTGGTGAGGGTTGAGGTTTTGTGCCCGCTCTGCAGCACATGAGGCATCCCTGGCATTAAAATAAAAGCTGTCCAGTGTAACGTCTGTTTCTTCAGTGCCTTGGTCTCACCTCGGCGGGAGGCTTCTGGGTTTCGAGAGTTTAGGAGATCTGCTTTTCCTCATTCTAATGGAATTTCACAAGCACGGGGGAAAACATCTGAACGTGGAATAATAATAATAATAATAAGAAGAAGAAGAAGAAGAAGAAGAAGAATGAAGCCAAAGGCAGACTTATATAAGCTGGTTATCCAGATCTTGTGTTTTTTTGAGAATCGAAGTCAAGAGTCAGTGCTTCTTTATGGACCGTACAGTTGGTTGATTCAACAGTTTGGCATGTTCTCCTGTATTTCCCAGGCACCACAAGTTTTCAGACCAATCCTAAAACTAAGAGCGGTCCTGACCTCATTGCGGCGCGACGGAGTGACGGAGTGACGCCTCGTCGGACGGCTGAAACATCCCCGCATCACCGCATTCATCACTACGAGTGTGTGTGTGTGTGTGTGTGTGAGAAAGCATTCCACAGTCCTGACCCTGCCAGAGTAAACGTTATGGATCTGACACAGGCCTCAAGACTGTTTGTTTTGGGTAAGTCGATCCGGGATGGTTTGGTTGGACCGTGGTGCACTCCGCTCCCTCACACGAGCTCTGTTTGGATGGATGTGAGTGGCTCTGGGAAGCGATTAATAGCTGCTACACTGACTGATCCGCGTGCGAGAGGGAACTCCTTGCACATACGTGCCACTCCCGAAGCATCACGTAAGCTTCTGATACTCGAGAGTAAAGGATGAAGTCCTGAGACCTTACACCCATAGACACACCCATAATAGGCCAATTTAGAGCAGCCAATTAACCTACAAACGGAGTGCCCCTAATAAATAATAAACCCACGTAAACATCCGGTTCTATCATGGTACAGGGTCGGGTCCGGACCCTCGATAAAGGTCGTTCTGTGATGCAGCATTAATGCAGAAAAGTACAACTGGATTTTAGAGCAACGTCAACCACCGTCTCCGGGGGCGTCCGTGCATTTTTTAACGAGACGAATCAGGAAAAACCACATGCTGCACCGATGGCAAAGTTCAAAGTGGGGACGGGTGCCGGACCGGCCCTCCTGCGGTCTGTTTTTTTTTTTTTTAAAGCAAGTGAATTTATCTTTTCGTTATTGAACCTTCTGAAAGGTTTTGCGAGACCACAAAACTTCAGGACGTTATTTCAAGTCCATAAGACGAGCCTTCAGGCCTTCAGAGCCGAGTGGCCTCTCTCGGACTGGCGTCTGGGCTAAAAAGCCTCAACGAAATCAAGTTTTTGAGGACCCTCTGGCTTTTTCACACACAGCGCGGGAAAGAAGCGAGCACTCTCGTCTCCAAAGGGTCCCCTTTCTTTTCTTGGCCGAGCTCTCCTTTTTTATTTCACATAGAAAAACAGATGCAAACCCTTCAACAGATGGCAAAGCCTCCTAAATAAGAGACACACAAGAGGCCAGAGGAGAAAGAGAGGACAAGGAGAAGAAGAGGACTGGTCGAGAGAGAGAGAGAGAGAGAGAGAGAGGGAATGACCGAGGGGGTGAATGCACGGGCAAGAATGAAAGGGCACGGGAGAAAGAGCAAAAGCAGAACACAGCGAGAGTGAGAGAGAGAGAGAGAGAGAGAGCTTCCTTTATTGTTGCTGCTTCAGAACTCTGTCAGATGTTGGAAGTTCCTTCAAATGCTAATGGCCGGGGGTTTTCTCTCTCTCTCTCTTTCTCTCTCTCCCTCTCTCTCTCTCTCTCTCTCTCTCACTCTCGGCCACTTTTAGCATGACAAAGCTGGGAAAGCTGCGGAGCTAAACTCGTTCGCATTGTGCCCCGAGAGTGAAAGCATTCCCAAAGCATTCCGGAGCTCTTGGAGGGCTCTGCAAACCACACTCAGATCCTTTCATTAGCGAAATAAGGACACACGGCGCTCTCGTACAGACCAAAAAAAAAAACAAGGGTCAGTCCATTGTCGTCCATTAAAATAACCTTCGCAGGACGTGTAGAGCGGCGCGTCCCCCCACGCAAGGCGTTACGGCACATCGGCGGAGCATTTCTTCAAGGGATCTGCCCTTGCAAAGTTCCAAAACCCCAGCAGATCACCCGAAGCCTTGGTCTCTCCAGACTGTATAAAGTTCGACCAGGGTGCAAAAACTCCTCCCCAGGACCGCGTAAGGACTTCCATGGGCCAGGAAAGGGTAAAATCGCGACATAAGTGCCAAAAAAAGACCCGATTGTAACCTGGCCTGGTTTTAAGTGGGATAAATCTGGGATGATTCTGGCCTGGTCGTGGGGTTCATGCCTGTAGCATCGTGGACGATCTCGCCCCTAATTATCGCCCATTCGAAGCACAGGGGCGAGGTCGGATTTCTGTGTGAGGGTTTTGATAAAGCCGTGGTAAAAGGCGGGTCGCACCTGTAGGTCGTTTCTGTAGCAGAAGCTTTGAGGGACTTTAATCCATTCAGCGCTGAAGGTCCGGGCATTGTGAAGGCGTGTGTGAGAAACGTGTTAAAAAGAAGATTTTACTGCCCACATCCTGCCACTGTCCCACAGCTGTGTATCGGAACTGAAAGGCACCCGGGCGGGAGGGGAGGGGAGGGGAGGGGAGGGGGGTCGTCTAAAAGAAGGGACTGCACGCAGGACAACCTCCACCTGCCCGCAGTCGCTTCCGTTGAAGGTCCTGGATTCCGTGGGGTTGAGTGCGAGGGGAACAGTGTGGGCCGGACGGCGTTGGCACAGAATGAGAGAGTGGCCGAGAAACTGAGGGCATACAGAGAGCGCTATAACGAGGGGAAGCCCTGCCCAGCCAGCTCGGTAAACGGGGCGTTCCGCTGTGCCACAGCAGACACGCTGGAGCCAGGAGTTTGAGGAACTTCCTCCCATCCTGCCTCGCCCTGCCCGTCGTCCCTTCAGCGCCTCACTTCCTGCAGGCCACGTTCTGTTTCCTGCGGACCAGCTGGAAGGCCAGGATCTCTGCTAGCGCCTTTCATCGGCCTCTCTCTCTCTCGCAACGCTCTCTGCATCCTTATTTTCGGCAAATTGCATGCTTGGTTCGTGTTCGCGGGCAGCTTTGGCTTAAAAATAAACGGGGGCCAAACGGCCTCGGAAACAAGCCGTCACCCAAACTGCCGTTGTCTCCCGTCGGCTCAAATGCTTGTTTGATTTGCGGGCGGGGAATTATACGCTTCGCGCAAAACAACACGGTCGCAAACGCCTCTTATTGACGCTGTGGAAAATGGCCCTTAACGAGGGCACACAGGGCAGTTCCCCCGGGTCTAAACGCCACGTTGTGGCCAGACTGGTTTGAGCTGAAAGAAAAGTAAGAGGGGAGCATCTCTGAATATACAACACATCCAACCTTGAAGCAGATGGGCTGCAGCAGCAGAAGCACACCATGTGCCCCTCCTGTCTGGAAAGACGCAGGAAACTGAGGCTACAAACTGGCACAGGATGATAGAAGATTGGCCTGGTTGAGTTGGGGTCTCGGTTGACAGGATGACAGGTCCATCCCTGGTCCAACCACGTACCAATGGTCCAGGCTCTTCGTGGTCATGGCGGGAGGTTCTTGGGACATCCCGAAGCTCAAATCATCCCAAAGTGGTTCCATACTCACCAGATCTCAATCCAGTGGAGCACCTTTTGGATGTGGTGGACAGTGGGGCTCGACCAGGAGCAGCTCTGGGCTGAACTTCTGAGCCGCCGTGGAGACAAAACAGGTAATTTGACCAGGGGTGCTCAAACCTTCGCCCATGACTGTACACACACCTGGTACTGAGATCAATCGTGTCACAATAGCACACCTGGATTCCATCGTCCTCTTCCCCGGCGATCACACGACATCGTGTCGCACTGATTCACCCCCAAGTTTCATTTTACCAAAGCGAAAAGAAAAAAAAAACAATAAAAGACTTAAAAAAAAAAAAATCAAAGTTCCATCACTTCAGAGGAAACGAGTCCCGGTGAAAAAGAGTCCCGAACGTCTTTTCTCGCGCTTTAAAGTCGCGGTAGCCCGGAGGAACGGGAGGAGGAGAATTCCAAACATCAAACGACAGACAGGAAGGCAGCGAACGCTCTTCTTTAGAGACCAAACCACAACAAGCTCTTCGTCATCAGAGCCATCGGTCTTCTGGGAACCACGTGTCAAATGAGCCTGTGGATTCCTCTGGAGGTCCGTGTCCATATCATGTTGGGGAGAACGGTCCAAAGTCAGGCTTCCAGTTCATCCCAATAATGCTCCGGAGTAAGGAGTTTATTCCAGTCCATCAAAACCAGAACCACCGCTGTACCACCACCTTCTGCACCCACCGCACACTTTATTAGGTACACCTTGCTCCTTTGTTCTTGCTCCAGTGGATGTTCTATGTTCAAGAAACCACTCTGAGATGGTTCGAACCTTGGAACATGGAGCGTTATCCCGCTGGAATCTGGCCATCAAGAGATGGTACTCTGTAGGCACAGTCACGGAAACTGTGGGGTTTAAACAGAGCTCTGTTGGTACTAAGGACCCAGAGTGTCCCGAGAAGATCACACCATGACCACCAGAAGCCTGGACCATTGGTCCGTGGTCGGACCAGGGATGGACCTGTCATGCTTTCACGCCAAATTCTGACTGAACGCCGCAGCGGAAACCGAGACTCCGACTCAACCAGGCCACGTTTTTCCAAACTCCTATCATCCTGTGCCAATTGCAGCCTCGGTTTCCTGTCCTGAGCGTCTGCATGCTGTAGCCCATCTGCATAAAGGTTGGATGTGTTGTTTTCTCCCCCGTTCTGATGCTTGGTTTAACTCAGAAGCTGGTCTCGATCGTGGCTACACCTTTAGAAGCGAAGCGTGGGCACAAACCTATGGTTCAATCTAGGTTAAAGTGCGTGTGTGTGCGTGTGTGTGTGTGTGTGTGTGTGTGTGTGTGTTACAGGTGTCCCTCATACATGCTGACCCGTGTCAGCATGACGTCATTGCCCTTCCCTGCTCCCTTCCTGTTCAGGTTGGTGCTGTTCGGTGATTCGGGGGACCAAGGGGATGGGACGTCCAGATGGACGCTCAGAGACACACTGCGTTTCCTGTTCAGCAGCTGCTGGACAGGAAGTGCTCGCATTCCAACAGCAGCAGGACAGGACTTCATCGCGGCTTTCCGCTTCGCTGCGTTACTGATGCCACCAGTTAGGCACTACCATAAACCAGAAGAAGAACTGGCAGGAAAACTGGGAAAATGGGAGCACAACTGGAGAGGAACTGGTTGTATGACTGGAGAAATACACGAGTAGAACTCCGGAGAACTGGTGTGGAACTGGGAGATAAGAGAGTAAAGAAGAAGAGAGAGTAGAACTCGGGTAGAACTAGGAGAAGAACTGGGAGAACAATCTGGGAATAAAACCGGTTATGCAACTAAGAGAAGAACTGGCAGTAGAGATAAGAGGAGAACTGGGAGGAGAACCAGGAAAGCTGGGAATGTAACTGGAACAGGAGCTGGGAGTAGAACTGGAGAATGGCTGGGATCAGAACTAGGATTAGAACTGGGATTCGATCTGGGAGAACTGGGGAAGGAAATGGAGGAAGATGTGGGACTGGAACTGGGAACAGAACTTCGAGAAAAACAAACAGAGGAACCGAAGATGAAGTGGGAGCAGAACTGGGAGGAAAAAACCTCTAGTAGAGGTGAGAGTAGAACTGGGAGGAGAACTGTGAAAACTGGGAGAGGAACCGGGAGTAAAGGCACAAGCCGAACTGGGACTAGACTTGAGCCGGAGAGCCGGGAGTAGGACGGGGCTGGAGAACTGGGAGTCCAACTAGGACTAGAACTAGGAGACGAATTTAGAGTGGAACTGGAGAGAGGAACTGGGAAACGAGCCGGGAGTTAAAACGTATGGGAGGCTGTGGTTTGAATGAGGTGAAAGGCAGCAGGTTAAATTCACTCCAGGTTTCTGTAGAGCAGCCAGGAGTCTGTGTGGAAGCTTTAGTGACACAACGGAAGAAAGTCCAGCATCAGTCAGGAACAGGAGGTTTAGTGACGCCCGAGAGTTTCACAACAAAACAAAACGGCTTCGTATAAACTCCACCGACAGTTTTATCCAAATTCCAGTGATGATTCAGTGTTTTTATCATTACAGCATGTTTAAGATCAACCTCTCGTTCCTTACTCAGCCGTAAATAAGTTCATCCCAAATCCGTTCCCTTTCTTAATTCCTGCACTTGTTTTAGATCTCCTTGTGATTCGGCCTGTTTGCTCACTAATTCCAACCCTAAAGAACCACCACCATGCTTATCAGTTGGTAAAGTCCTAAAAAATGTAATGCTCCTTTAGTGATTTTAGCAAGTAAACAGTAAGAGAGAATTAAAAGAACATCATTTTGCTATTTTAACAGAGGTACCAAGACTGCTAAAACAAGATGTGTGTTTACTTTAATGACCTATTAATTATTTATTAAGATATATGGGTTCAATTAATTTGTGTAGAGCAACAATAATATATAATTAACATATATAAAAGAATAATAGCGTTTTACATGCAGTATAATAAATAGATGTATGATATAATAAACATATAATAAAAATTGATTAGAGTAACAATAATAATAATAATAATAATAATAATAATATAGGTAATAATAAATTAAAATAAGATCAATCAGATACATTTCATGATTAGTGTGGTTAAAAAAAAACAACAATGGTATATAATGATCGGATTCTGGTATATTTAATATTGCGAAATAAAAGCAAATAAGATATGTAAAAAAAAAAAAAAAGCAAATATTTTAAAATCTGATTTAATGTTGCAAATTAAGAATAAAAAAGGCGACGGTTACAAAGCGAGCAAAAAATTCGTTGTATTTTTTTACGGCACTTAGGTTTAACAGAAAATAAAAGAATAAATCGATATGTTTATAAAACAAAATTGTACGTACACTAAATTTAAAAAATACAGAATAACGATTACTTGATTTTATTTTATTTTTTAAAAGAACATAAAGATGACAGAAATATGAATAGAGAATTCTGTTGGATGGTGTCATTTTTCTCAAACAAGAGTTAAATATTCGATTTTATTTTGCAATATTTTATATATATATTTATATATTATATCTCCCCCCCCCCCCCATTCAGACAGTCGGGATAAAGAAAAAAAAATCACATGGTCTTGAAATAGTTTAACCTCAGTCCTCTGTTTTTTTTTTCCTCTGCATCTCTTTATCCACACTCTGGGAACATGCCTTCTGCAGCTGTGAGGCTCTGCAAACACACACACACACACACACACACTCGGCCTCTGTCCACAGCTGGCCAGACTTGGTGGAGCCAGGCAGGGCGTCGTGCAGAGGCCCGGCTTTCCTACGCAAACACACGGCCAGGTGTGGAACCCGCACCCCCCTCATGGCCTGCCTCTCATGTGCACCCATCCGGAGAGTGTGTGTGTGTGTGTGTGTGTGTGTGTGTGTGGCAGATAGTATGGGAATGAGAAAGACAGATATAGCGCCACATTATGAATAGCAATAATAGTAATTACGGAAAAAGGTGAGGTCATGCTGCATTACACACACACGCACGCGCACGCGCACACACACACACACACACACGCGTTTAGAAATGGGTGAGACAATAGAAATTGCTCGACTGTGGGTATAGCCAACAAAACACACTCACCTGTGCAAACACACACACTCTCTGTTTTTTTGTTAAAATTTCAGGACAACGCACAGTCTTATGCAAAAGTGTCCCCCCCCCACCCCACACACACACACACATTCACCCCCCACCCCCGGTCGCATTACATGTTTTGTTATCGCAACATCTGCAGGAACGGACCAGAACGTCATCCCGTTGAAAGAGGTGGTTCGGTTCGAATCCAGGTTTGGTTCCAAAAGCAGCGTCCAGGCAAGGAGCAAAGACGATCAGAGGAACTCCCTCCAGTTTGTCGCCAATGTGCTTACCAATAGTGTTCCTCTAATAAAGACTGGAAAGGTGCAGGGACGTCCCTGGTCCAGGCGTCGTCTTAAAGCCAGCTTATGTCGCTCTAAAATACTTTTCTGCATTAATGCTGCATCACAGAAGGGTAAACGACCTTCACCGAGGGTCCGGACCCGACCCCGTACCACGATAGACCCTGGATTTCGGACTTGTCCCTCGTAACCGTCTGGATCCTCCTTTTTTCTTTGGTCCTAAAAAGATCTGGAATCTCGACTGGTCTGAGCACCATCCCCGTGATGTTTCCATGGTGACGCTCCGTCCTAGATGCCCTCAGATCCCAGAGGAGTGGGCGGAGCTTGTGGGCGTGGTTATAACAGGAGGCTTGTTTCTGGTACAGTAAAGTTGTAAGCGGTGTTTGTGAATGTAACTCTGTATTATAGAGCTTGATAAAGCTTGGATAAACTAATCCCTCACCCACGTGCTCCTATCAGACCTGGATCAGCGACGCTTCTGAGGGAGCGCAGAGTGATCACCCGGGCCCAACTCTTTTTGAAACTGAAAATGAACGAACCCCCTGTGGAGCTTCTTCAAGCGTAGTGCAGACGAGCTTATCTTCGGCTCACAGACGGCGACGCCCAACACGCCTTCACTCAAGTCCTGTGAAAGAAAACGAACCCAAAAGCATTCTTCAGCTGTTTAGGGACTGTCGTGGCTCAGCGCTGACTGTACTGGACCATGGACCAGAAGGTCCGGGGTTCAAATCCGACCTTTGCCAGGCTGCCCCTGTTGGGTCCTTGAGCCCCAAGTTTGGATCCTTTACCTCAGAGTTGCTCACTTCGGAGTCTCAAAACTAGGGTGGGCTAGGGGTTAAGGTACTGGACTATGGACCGGAGGGTCCGGGGTTCAAATCCCACCTCCGCCACAGTTGGGTGACCGGGAAACCACGAGGGGAAAGTCAACAAGGGTGCATTAGATGCTGATTTGGAACTTGCCCTGTTATCTTTTGGTTCCAGGCAGCACCCTGTAAGCTGTGGGTTAGGAACCTCATAACATCGGTATGTGATGTCCTATTATTTAACGGTGATTTTTGACCCTAGTAAGGGATGAAAGAAGGATGAACTGTGGAGTGAACTGACAGGTATGTGCAAACTTTTTAAAAAACCCTGTGTTTTGCCGTTGAAATGATGAATTTGCCTTCCCTGGTATCGAGTTTTTAACCAAAAACAGACGCGACGAAGCGAACGCGGGTTATTTTGCTTAAACAAACAAACAACCTGATGCTCGGTTAAGAACCGAATGAACCGTCCGGACCAAACGATGTAGCGCTGGTTTAACGCCGCGTCTGATCTTACAGGACAGCCTAGAGGATGATTTCTGGTTCTGGACTCGCCCTGCTCCTCGTGCAGGCGTCACAGATTTCGCTCGTCCTCTTCACATGTCCAGCGGCCGGGCTGGTCGTTAACTGCAGCGCAGAAGATCTCGACAGCGTCCCCGTCGTCCCAGAGGCCACCACGGAGCTCCATCTGCCCTGGAACCACCTGAGGACGGTCCCTCCAGGGCATTTCGACAAACTCGCGCGCCTTCGCGCGTTGGATCTGTCTGGGAACCCGTTCCACTGCGGCTGTAACATTCAATACCTCCGTCTCTGGCTCCTGAGGAACCGAGCCGTGGTCACGACCCAACCTAGGTGTTCCAGTCCGGCGCCTCTAGCCGGTCGATCCATCGTCGACCTCGGCGATTCGGATCTCTCTTACTGCGTGAAAAAGCCGCGTGGCTATTTTAACCTAGCCGTGGGATTCACGCTGGGAATCCTGATCGCGCTGCTAGTTTGGACTCTGCGCCTGGCCAGGGGCTTGACCTTTACCCTGGGAATCGACGAAAGGCACACGGGATTCGACGCTGAATCCCTGCGCTCCCTCAAACCCAAACACAGGGAGAGCGTGAGAAGGTTAGCGCAGGGGAGCGACCACGTGGAGAGGCCATTGCTCAATATGGAGATCCTACCACAGATTATCGACACCCTCCACAAGCGGCACAACATCAAGATCTAAGAGATTTAAGGCTTTATTTCCTTTTAATGGGGTTTGATCGTTAGTTCGATTTAAACGCGAAATGAACATTTAGCCTTGAACAAAAACGAGCAGCGCTGTCGTTACGGCTTGCAGTGGCGCCTTTTCACCACAAGATGGCGATTCATAAATAGGCTCGATTTACTCTGAACTCTTGACCAGACTTTTTTTTTTTTTTTTTGTTTTTTTTCGCGCTAGCCAGCTAACCTGACAAGCTAAAACGTTTTATTTTGCTTTTGTAAACTTCTACAGGGTTTAAACGTGTTTACATATTCAATATATTCCTACGTTTCGCCAAAACCCACAATCGGTCAATGAAGACCTGAGAGCGTAGGAAAACAGCAGCTCGTCAGAAACTGTTCAAACGTTTGCAAATCGCAGTTCATAATTTTCTTTAAAATATTTTTTATGTAAAAAAAAAAAAAATCCGATTTAGGCTCCTGCAAGGGTTGTGTCGCTAATAAGATAAGCAAAAAAAAAAAAAAAAACATAATTCGCATCAAACCTGCTTGTTTCAGGACACGTTAATAAGTTTGGCTTATCACGTTTAATACATGTTATTTGAGATCCAAAACCCTGGTTAAAACCTCTGTTTTAAACTAAAATGAAAAGGCAGTGGTTAGAAAATATCGTATGGGTTAACCAGAGTAAGAAATAAGCGATTCCTGTTGGTTTCCCAGCATAAACCAGTATTAAACCCCGTTTTAAGCAGTTTAAGCTAACTAACAAGCTAAGACTAACTGGTCGAGCCTGTATTAAACCACTATAACGACCTGTTCAACCCATCACTAATCAGCTTAATGAAACCAAACCTAAACGCTAACTAGTACTAAACTAGCACTTGATCACCCAAACTTTTACCGAACAGTTTAATCGCCTCCGAATTCCTAAAAGGCAACGGATTCATTTTAAACCTTAAATATTCCAATTATAATAATGTGCTTGGAATAGGACATGACCCAAGATCTAGGGGTGGGCGATCCGCCCGTGAAATAATATCACGATACTTCAGGGGACTCTTGCGGTAACGATATAATCGGCGACGTATTTAAACGTCATACTTTAATATTCCTCTCTGTGGCATTTTTGACGTCGTTTTGTTGTTCTGGACCCTCAACGTCACTGTTTCGCCGTAGTTTGTCGTGCATCTGACATCTTGTCCCACCTCCACACCACCAAAGTAGCTCCTCTTTTTGGGGACAATCTCCACCTCCACCAAACTTTCTGCCAAATCTGTTGCTCTGCCTACGAGTCGCGCAACACAAGTACTTTGTAAATCCATCAAAAAAAAAAAAAAAAAGCTATACCGATATCATCACGAGTGATACGGTATTGGCACAGCCCTGCTAAGATCAATAGATTCGATTTTGATTATTACATACGATAATTAAGAAGCAACAGAATTTACCTTAATAACAACAACAAGAAACGGCAATTAAAAAAAAATATAAATTACCAATACAAGTCAATACCTAAATTCCACAGTTCTATTCTACAGTAAAAAAAAAAAAAAAAAAAAAAATCTTTTTTACGTGACCCGAGCTATAACGCCAGTGGAACAAGTACTAAAGTGCATTTTGTAATAAATCATAATTAATAAATAAATGCATGAAATGACCACGTGCAATTACATTTCCAATAAGTAATGAAAACGGCTTATTTATTTTAAATCGTACATTATTCAGTGTTTTATTCAGCACTACACAAGTGTACTTTCTTTTTAAAAAATTGCTAATTGTTAAAAGTTTGAACATCTGAGGTAAAAAAAAAAAAACAACCAAAATAAAAAAGATTAAAAATGAAATAATGGTTTTCGGAATGCTGCACGGTCTCGAGGCGGATTTCCAAACCTCGGGGACGTTTTACTGGCAGTGTGTGTGTGTGTGTGTGTGTGTGTGTGTACGCTCAGACCTTTAGGACAGGGTTTGGAACTTGGTCAGTAGTTTCGTACCTGCTGCACCGCTAGTCTTTATTCGAACCGTGAAAATGAGAGAGACTGCAGTCGCGTTTTCCGATCCTCCTCCAGCTTTATTGATAGTTTAAAATTACATTTCTATGTTTACAGGACTCAAGTTGCGTCTTCCTTCTGCCTTAAAAACCGAGTACGAGCAAATGATATTCTCGACAGTAGTCCAAAGTGATATTGTACAAAAATAAGATCTGATTTTTATTTTTTTATTTTTTCCCCCCTGTCCAAACGTTCTCCTTAAACCCAGGAGATTTTGTTCAAAATAACGACCAGAACGACTTTTGGGACCTTTTTTTTCTTCTTTTTTTTTGCCAAGAAATGAGCGATGTTTCGCGACATAATTCGATATTTCGAGAATTCTGCGTCGTCGTCGTCTGCTGCTGCTGCTCTGCTGTTAGAAAAATTTTCCGCCTGGCCGCCGTGTCGAAGGCGCAGGTTAAGACGGATTACGCCGGTGGTTTTTGAATGTTATCCCGGTCATGGTCTCTCTCTCTCTCTCAAAAAGCCCAACTCGTCTCCTTCCACGCTCTCGTATTCGAAATAAATCCAGACACGGATTCCCCTGGCGTCCGCCCGCCTGAGCGTGCCTCGCCCTCCGGTCGCCGATCTACGCGCCAGCAGCGTGGAAGGGGGGTCGTTATGAAGCGCTGTACAGAACACCTCTACCGAAAACTAAACATCACACGTCATGAACTGAATGCAGAAAGACTTTTTCAACCCCCCGCGTAACGCGGCGAGCGGCCCGCGGGACCGGGACGAGCCTCCGGCCGCCAAACCTTCGGCCGATGAAGAGGATTCCCAAGAAAATAATACAACCAACCATCAATGTGAGAAAGGAGGGGCCGACGAAGGGGGGTGGGGAGGCGATTACGCCGAGGCCTCGATGGTGCACTCTCGCGCCAGGTGACCCGTCTTGCCGCAGTTGTAGCAGTTCACCTCGCTGGCCTTGCTGCACTGCACCGCCACGTGTCCGATCTCCCCACACCTGAGCAGGAACAGAAAAGGGACCCAAAAAAATAAAAGGGGGGGTTAAAAGGTTAAGCCATACTACTACGTTGCGTTTTGGGGTGCCCCCATAAGGTCTCAGAGATTGTGGTAGGGTTGTGCATCAGCTCGTCAGAGTGGTGCATGATTTCTCCTCACAGACCCTTTCGCCAGCGCTCGTTTAATTCCAGCTGTGCTCCAAACCGCACCGCACTCCGCTCCCGTAGGTGGCGCAGTGCAGTGTTTAGCCCATCGTTTAATCGGTGATCTGATGTATTATATGTATTATTAGATTGGCCGCCGTCATTTGGATTTCAGCTGCTTTTATGGTTTCGCCGAACCTCTCAGAATATCAGTATCAGTATTGTGATATTACCGTATCGTGGTGACATCGGATCGCAATACTGGATCGTGATATCGTAGTGATATCGCATCGTGGTGATACTGGATCGCGGTATCGCATCGTGGTGATACTGGATCGCGATATTGGATCGTGATATCGTATCGTTGCGATATTGGATCGTTGTGATATTGGACGTGATATCGTATCGTGGTGATATTGCATTGCGATATTGTATCTCGATATCGTATCGTGATATTGGACGTGATATCGTATCGTGGTGATATCTCATTGCGATATTGGACGTGATATCGTATCGTGGTGATATCTCATTGCGATATTGTATCTCGATATCGCATCGTGGCGATACTGGATCGCGATATCGCATCGTGGCGATACTGGATCGCGATATCGCATCGTGGCGA
>JAUZST010037931.1:0-27462 GCA_034779995.1 Parotocinclus haroldoi | reverse complement strand
ACACACACACACACACACACACACACACACACACACACACACACACACACACACACACACACACACACACCTCAGTAACCTCTCGCAGCACAGAGAAACGTTAACTAATAGAAATCCACAGTGTTCAGTTAAATAGTCAATCATACTCTTACAACGATTTATCAGTAAATATAAAACAAACACTGTAGCAATACTCCCCACTGAATGTTGGGTCTGTGGTAGCCTAGCAGTTAAGGCACTGGACTCTGAACCAGAAGGTCCAGGGTTCAAATCCCACCTGTGCCACAGTTGGGTCCTTGAGCAAGACCCTTAACCCACCATTGTTTGGATTATAAGACTGTACGAGTTGTAAGTCGCTCTGGATAAGAGCGTCTGCTAAATACCTTAAATGTAAATGTACTCTCCAAACACTAAAGTACTAACTAGGTAACTAACCTAATTCCTTCTGAACTGTAGCTGATTTTAAAGCTTTACCGCTGGTCAGCTATTAGGAAATTCCTGTGACCTTTCCAAGACAATTCAAATGTGCTATGTTCATTTTAGGGCAGGTGTGGCTCTCACCCATGCAGGTCTTCAACATCATGAAGCCGCTCTCATAACCGGGAAAGCAGTCACACTCAAAACCGCCGGGTGTGTTCACACATGTCCCATGTCCACACAGGTCGGGCGAGATCGTGCACTCGTCAATGTCTATACTCACACACACACACACACACACACACACACACACACACACACACACACACACACAACAGTGGTCCAACATAAAAAAACGGATCTGATCAAAACTACACTCCATTAACTGTTCAAGCATAATCTTTATCCAAATACAAATCTGCAGTGTGTAACTTGTACCACAAACATGAATCCACTTCAAACGGAACCAAAATGTGTGGAATAGTTCTACACATGGGCATAAATGGTCCGTGCGATGAGCGATAAATGTTATGAACGTGCAAAACAAATGTAAACGTTAAACAAGTCTCCCGGAAACAGGTATTTTCTCAGGACAGGAAAATTTCGGACCGTTTTGTGGAAATCCATTAGCACATTTTTTTAAAACACAAATGTTCACACTAAGGTTACCTGTGCAGTTACGTTCCTCCACATCCAGAGCAAATCCGCCATTGCAGTTGCATCTAAAGCTCCCGATTGTGTTCCGGCATATTCCATGAGTACAAAGACTGGGGAAGGCTTTACATTCATTAATGTCTGCCAAAGGCAATGTTATATTTAAAAAAAAAATAGGACGGCAAGTCAGCCGCAATCAGAAACAGATCATAAGATTTTATAACAGTCCATACGCACATCTGATTTACAGGTAAATCCAATTCCAACGTTACTACAAATTGAAACGATGGTAAAAAGCTTTCATGCTGTCACCTTTATACACAGGTTTACCAGTCAGCACATCCCCACGGTTGGCAAAACCCGGCCCTCTGGAGCACAGGGCTTCGTACTCGCGTGTACCAGGTTCTGGACAAGCCTCACACTCCTGTCCCCAGGCTGCTCCAGCCGTGCAGCAGCACACGTCCATCCTGAACCTGCCGGGCTCTGGCTGGCCACACATGTCCTCATCATAGGTCAGGTAGCAGAACTCTGAGCGAGTGTCTAATAAAACGGAAACGCAAACTCTAATCAACGGACAGACGGTACATCATGTTATAAACCATTCCGAAGTCCTACACACTGTAGGTAGAACTTCAACAGCATTAGCTGGGTTCCAACCAGCAAGTTGTTATCTGAAAGGGAACGTCCTGTAAAATAATTAGGCACAAGTGCAAAACAACAGCGACCCTTCCTGTTTACTGGAGCTAAAAGTGTCTCGTGTGTCCGTTTACCAAATCGTGGCAGTCTAAAGACATTTCGTTATTGTGCAAAATGCGATCTGAATATTTCGTTTTATTCCTTTTTGGGGGTTTATGATTCACTGCTTTTTGGTGTACCTGTCACTTTGCAAACTACAAAATGTTGTCGCAACAATTCTGATACCACCAAAGAAACCTGCACACATCCTAGTCCAGTCGTTCATCCTTCCATTCATTTTCTTATCCACTTAATCCTTGGTCAGGAAAAACCGAAGTCTATTCAGCAAAACAGGACCTAGACAGGGCACCAGTACATCACAGGGTACACACTCCCACATGCCACAGGCACTTTGGAAACATCACTTAACCTAATGTGTCTTTTCAGTGTAGGAGGACCTGGGAGAAAAAAAACAACAAAAAAAAAAAAACACAGAAACGACTCAGGTCTCTCCACCTGGGATCAAACCCAGGACCTTCATGTTGTGTGGCTTACAGAGTGACCCCAGCTTGTGACCACATCTCTTCTCGTAATCTTAGGTCCTCCAATGCAGGTGTACATGTTCTCCTGGGTTACGGTTTGCTTTATTGGTGGAAGGTCATACTCAAACTATTTTTACATATCCACCCACCACTGCTTCTGCGAATGAATCCTATTTATGACTTAGAGACCTAGAGCTGTGTGAAAAGTGCAATACAAGTCTCACTGATGAGAGATCAGACTCACCAACACAGACACGTCCGGTGTTGTCCAGTGTGAGACCTTCAGGACAGCGACACTTGAAAGATCCTCTTATGTTAACACACTGTCCATTGGGACACACACCGAGGAATACCTGGCACTCATTCACATCTAAACGAAAGTGAGGGAAGGTCAGTACAAAAACGTTACTGATGAGATACAGCACAGAAAGATGGACTGGATAATCAACGGTACACATCGGTTTGTACTCTCACCCTCACAAATGGTCTCTTTCGCTCGAGCAAAGCCTCTAGGACAGACCGGATCTGAAAATGTAGGTGACTGGAATTACATTATTGAAATGTGAAAAGCCAGTGCAGCAAATTTGGAGTTCTCACACGCTCCAGACATGGACAAGGACAAGGGCCATAACAGTACAGTGCTGTATTACCTAGCAATGTTGAGAATTTCCATTAATTAACAATGGGGTGTGTAGGTGATAGCATTCCACTCATGTTTTCAGCATCTCTGTTGCATTTACGTATCACTTGCATGTTTCTTATGAAAATGCATTACAGTAGCTTACTTTGGGACTACGATAACGCCCTGTTTCACATAAACGGTGCATTCCTGCACACGGTAGCTTTGTCCAAGTCAATAACCCCTTTCAGCAGCCCTTACCACGCTATAGTACGATGCTATTGTTCTGTTCTGTATACACTCGGTCACAGGCAAGCGGAATTTCGTGCTCCCAGAATGCCAGGAATGCAACGCGTGCATCTATCTGAGCAACACCGACTTTTCTCTCCAGGATTTGCAGACAAATGTGATCAAGGCCTACCCGGTACTGTTACGGTTAATTCCAAGGTACCCCAAATATCTTCTTGGGTACAGACACCAAGCCTGAACATGGAATTGCTCACAGAGAGTTAAGTATCAAAACTTACGAAGCGGTGAGACGTCAAAAGTTCAGCCAGACTGAAAAATTAGGCCAAACAAGGAGGTAAATTAGTCCTCCAACGCAAGCACAATAGCATTAGCATCCATTTTAATTGCAGAACAGCACTGCCAACAGCAGATAACTTCGGATTAAACGGGTGCCAAGGAACTGTCACACTGCGTTGGTGTTAGTCCACTGTGTGACAAAGGCATACAAATGTAAAAACCTCAGCCGTTGTAAGTATTATGGACTATTTACTCTTGTATAAAAACACGTTTCAAATTACATTTGCTCAAAACTGCAGTTACAGAGTATGCACTTTAAATGCATAAACATATTTCCAAAGGTTATAACAGTTTATTGTGAAATATGCCTTTACGAATAGCCTTTTTTTAAGAAGCACAGCACAGCAATTCACAAATGCACAGCTGATTGGCCAGTGAAGCAAATGTCCACATATTTATAAATATAGAAATAAAACTTATATAAACAATAAAACTACCAATACACAGGGGTTATGCCCTTTTTATCTCAGAACCAAAAGTTCTGAGAAGGGAAAATGACAATTCAAGGGAAAATGACATATCTAAACACTCCAGTCAGCAATGGGTGAGGGGGCCTGTCTTTTAGGCTATGTCCTGAACAGGGCATACAGATTTTGCAATGGAAAGTCCGCTACCGACAAAGAAACCTCAACAGCGGTTCTGGCGACCACGGATAAAAGTCCCCAACACAGCACGCAATGTGTCCTGTAACTTTTGACTCACCCTGTACATGCAGACAAATCATTTGGTTTTGTTTTTGTCATCAAGGCAAAATCATGAAACACAATTTGGATTTGAAGACACTTATCCACTCATCACTGGAACAAGCACTCCAACTTCACAAGCAAGCACAAACTCTACTAATGCTATACTATACTTAAACTATACTCATTTTCATGGTTTGTATTTAAAAAAAAAGCACTGGTCATTCCAATAAATAAATGTAGGAATTGTGTTGGTCAGTGGAACGGAAATACTGTAAACAGACACTGTTTGAAAACATCAAGATAGTCTAAACACAGGAGGGCCAATTTCAGATGGTTTGGAACCAAAGCAGTGTTGCCCCAACAGATGCTTTACTTACCCCTCTCACAAAGCTCACAGGGACTTCCCCATGCGACTCCCAATGTGGCACAGCACTCAGACCGCAGGGTGTCCCCATTAACGTTTTCCTCACAGCGCCCATCCTGCATGTGCATCCAGCATGTAGCTTTCAAAGTGTCTGCGAAAACCAATCAACGATTTGCTCACAATAAGCACTTTCATACTTAGTTGTGTGTTTATAATTACAGTTACCTGGCTATTGTCTTATTATTATTATTATTATTATTATTATATAAAAGCACCAGAACTGTGTGCATTAAAATCACAAAGTGCAGGGGGATAACAAATCATCACCATGCACTAAAAAAAAAAAATTTAAAGAAGGAAAAAAAAACGTCTAGATGGCAAAATCTTTTTCAGGTTAATTTCTGGGACTGTGATGACGCCACATTTAAAGGTGCCTTCTGGACTACAAACGAGAACTGGCAAATAAAATAGATGCATATGGAGCATTAAATCTTAAACATTTGTTGATTTACTTTGTTTTATGGATGTATTGATTTCCCTCACTGATTTGTTCCGCACTATTGGCATTATTTGTCGTCATTTTACATTGCCCGTTGGGCCCCTTAACGCACACTTGCTTAATCCCACAGGTGCTTGGCCTGTACCTAGTAAGATGATATGAGTTGTTAGGCATTCTGGTTAAAATCCTCTGCTGAATGACTAAATGCAAAAGTAATATTATGGTAAAATAGGGTAATTAGCTGAATTAATCTGCTAAATGTGATCTATATTAGTCATAAGATATGGTCCCATAACATAGCGACTAATGGATAAAGTCTAATAAAACATTGTACCTGATATAATGTGTAGTGAGCCCAAGGTAAAATGGCAAATAATGCCAATAGTGCAGGGCATATCAGTGACGTTCAATCAATAAATCCATAAAGCAAAGTAAATGTAATGATTAAGATGTAATGCTCCACGTGCCTCCATTTGATTTAGCAGTCTGACACAGACATACAAGCTCGCTTTGTTAGCATACAGAAACAAACCTATTTTAGGCATTGCCTATGACAATGATGGCTGCTGTGTCTACGTACGTCTGCAAATAATTACCAATGCAAGCTAGGCCAGTTGGATCCAGTTTGCTGCCGAGAGAGCATTCACAGGAGAAAGAGCCTGCATTGTTCTTGCACACTGCATTGATACATGGACTACTTTCGCATTCGTTCCGGTCTGGAATAAAGAAAGATTAAACAGGAATTAGCCACGAGCTCTCCAGTACAGTAGAGATGATCAAGATTAACACTGCTTATATCTTCCTCATTCTCTTTGTTAATAAACCACAAACAGTTCGACACAGTTTTTAATCAACCAAACACGAAGACTTGTGTAGATTTATTGTAAATGCTGAAGACACTATTGTTGATGAATCAGCGATTCAAGTATAAATGTATAAATTAAAGGGCATGTGTGTAGTTCTGTAGGTGGATAATAATCTCATGTAAGCCAACAGGAAGCTGCTGAGCAAAATGGCAAAAATGAAAATTTAAGAAAGGGTATGGGGAAAAAAAAAAAAAAAATCATATGTAACCCATGAAACACTAAATTCTACGCAGCTGTTTTGCCTGTGCTCTAGAATTCCCACCCACCAGAATCCAGCACTGCCATACACGTGTCCGGATGGCCTTTATCACATGAAGATAGACGAACAAGTACAAATTTACGTTGGCTTTGATGGCAGAAAACTAAAAGTATTTACAAGTGACACAAGGACTGATAAGCCAAAGTCTAAATGTGTTCCCACCACACAGCCAAAGACCATATGAATTACTCCTGAAGTAGAAACAGCTAAAGGCAGTTAATTCATGTTAAAACGGTTCATTCTCGTGACGCTGGGCGACAGAAATGTTCTTTTTTTGCCGTGTGAATTAAAGAAGGCAAGTGTAGTAGGATTTCCCTGATGAACTCGGCTCTGGGGTGAACACTGAACATTTGACCGGTACTGATAGACGGATCAGGTCGGCACGGTCTACGAAATTTAAGCCCCGACACCTCACAGCTCCAAAATCCCAGGTTCTATCCTGATCCCAGGCTCCACCTGTGTGGGATTTGCATGGCATTCCGATGTCCATGTGGGATTTCTCTAGTGTGCGAGTGTGTTTGCCGTACGATTGGTGCACTATCTAGGGCTGTTACTCCATTTCACCCTGTACCACCAGCTAGCAGCTTTTTGAGCAAATAAATGAGTCAATGAACAAACCAATCAATAAACTTGGGCTTTGTGGAACTCCTTTTCCTCTTGGGAACATTGAGAATATGGCACCATGAGATCAAAGTCACTTTCAATTAACCTCTATTCCACTCCGTCTATAGTAATCCACGAATGCCGTATGATTGGCTCTTTCGAGCAAACTGTCCAAATACACAGAAAAGTTGTTCAGTGACTAGAAAATGACGCTCCTGGGAAAGTCATGCTAACATCCTACTAGCGATAGTGAACCGAATTGCTTGACTAGAACAAAAACAATAATTAAGCGTTGCTTTTGATGAGTTGTGATGGGAAGCCTGGGTAACATTTTCTATTCTCAAGGAAGCTGTGTACGAGAGAACCATGAACTGATGAAACGATCTTAACTTTATGCGCTAGGGACAAACAGAACAAATATAGAACAAATTATCCCCAGTTTGTTGACCATTTGTTCTACTGTGTTTATAAACAAAAATAGGACAAATTATCTGCAAATTGGGGGCATTTAGTATTGTTGACGCTGTCCACATCAGTGTTCATACCTCAGCATGACCACACAAAGAGCATGCGGCCTGCCAGAGGCCTGCGACATGTTCCAAAAAAGTTTGGACAGGGCAATGTGTGTCTAGTAATAAAGGTTAGAAACTAAATTCATGATGTGATTTTAAACAGGTGACGACCACAAGTGATTCAGAAATCAGTGTCCAAAAAAGTCTTTGAGGAGCAAAGATGGGCCTCATCAAGGATCTTCACTGGTCGGCCCCTTTAAACTTATTAATATGTTACGATTTACATATTTCTTTCTGCCACATTGCATTCTCCTACATACTACATTATTTTGTTAAAAAGAAGTGTGTCTGTGATTAGGCACAATGTGTTTATTATTAGGAAATAAGGAACAGACCATATTTTATAAGTAATTGATGAAGAAATCCAGATAACTCCAAAGTATGTATGTCCTTTGGTGTACAGTCACGCAAAGCAGATTTTAGCTATGACTAGGAGTCTAGTGATATAGAACGAGTAAGAGGGTCATTTCGACCAACATTCCCAACTGATCAAACACAGACTCTTGCTCCTAAATAACGTGCCACTGATGCCACAGGAAGCAGCGAGCAGCTGGTACACCTGGTACAACAGACTAACCTCTTGAATGCCTTCTAAATGCGAGATTCAAGGAACGTCTTGCTCCAGAAAGAAGATGTAGTCAAGATGCTTAAACCTTTGTTTGTCAGACTGATAACAACATGGACACAAGGCTAGAAACACACAACATGCGTAGCCAACCAGACTTGTATAATATGCATTAGAGGGGCTGAGTGTGTGAGCATGGGACTGACATCTGCTCAACAAAAAAAAAATCACTAACCAGTACCTCACCTTCACATGTATCTAAGTCCTGTCTGAATACAAAGCCGACCGGACATGTGCAAGTGTAGCTACCCGGAACATTCCTGCATAGGCCATTATCACAAAGTGGTCGATTCACCAGGCATTCATCAATATCTACAAAAAGGGAAAAAGTAACAGAACATCGTAAATAAGTAACTAAAGAACAGAGGTCCTGCACTGGCTTTTTCCCTGGACAGAGAGATTAGTAGTTCATTTTCAGCAAAACAAAAAGTCTTAGGCCACCATTTGAGTTGTTCTTTTACTAATAATATATGGCCATACATAATATATTGTCAAAGCTCGGACCCAGAATCATAGTCGTCTTTTCCATTGATCTTCATTCCAATATTTGTGAGCCTTAGCGTTTCTCAGCCTTTTCACCCTCTTCATCTTGGTGGTTTCTTGGTTGCTACCCTTTCAAAAAGACCATTCCTGATCAAGCAAGTTTTATAGGGTTTTTTAAAAAATTTAACATTTAACAGTGCCCTAAGACTTTTGCACAGTGCTATATGTCAGTGTTACATTTCATATTTCAGCATTAAGGGTCACATATAAGTGTAAATATTCACCCTTAATTTGTTTGTCGTAACAGGTCCTACTACTAAAACAAAAAACGTAGAACTTTAGAGCGTTTGCAATATGCACAACGTACAGCATATTCACACTGTGTGAGGCTATGCATTGGCGACCTGAATGAATGGGACTGGGGTAGCCTAGCGGTTGAGGTACTGAACTATGGACCAGAAGGTTCAAGGTCCAGGGTTCAAATCCCACCTCTGCCACAGCTGGGTCCCTGAGGATAATATCCCTTTGGATAATGTAATGTGACTATATTAACTGTACGTCGCTCTGGACAAGGACGTCTGCTAAATGATGTATGAATGAATAATAACTGTTAAGCACTGATCTGCTTCCTTACCCAGACAGGACTGGCCACTCTGATCAGGCTGGTATCCCGTGTTGCATATACAGCGGAAGCCTCCTCTCGTATTCTCACATACACCATTAGGGCAGATACCAGGATCCAGTCCACACTCATTAATGTCTGTGGGTGAAACATCAGATGGTCTCTCATAACGTGCAGCAAGAGAACAGTTAAGTTCCCCAAACCAAATCCTAGCCCCATCCACCATTAACTGTGCCATATTTCTGTCAGTAGGCTCTAAGACATATAAAACAAGATTAGAAGATTAGAAGATTTTGCCCACAGAAGTAAAGTAGTACTGTTGGAGATGTAACACGGTGGGCATGGGTCACAGAGTGTCTCAAGTGTTATCCTGTATTTAAACAAATCTCTAGAAGCTTGTTTCCATGGATTGTAGTGAAATAGCTGTTCCTATTATTACCTGTTCCATCCATGGAAAATCCAGTCCCCCTTTGACACAAGGCATTGTATTCAGCTAAAAAAAAACAAAGACACGATGTAAAGAGCTACTGAGAGAATGTAACGTGTTTCAATGATGACACATAATGACTTTATAATAAAATAAAAAAGTAAAGCTACACTAGAGTGGTACAGCTTTATAAAGTGAATGTCCTTCGAGAAAGTGACACACAATTAAACACACTGGACACACACGCTAACAAGCCGCCACCACCATCAAGAAACCACTTTTTAAAAAAAGGGGAACAGGGTAAAAAGGGAAAGCTAAAGCTCACAAAGACTGGAACAAAGATCAGTGAAGAAGAGGTTGATGTGTGCCAAGTTAGAAATTTCAACATTGTTATCTATGGCCATTACCAAATAGCTTAAACAAGAAATCGAACGGTGTTGAGGGATCGCAGGATTCACGGCAAGTTTTTGCTCGACACCCAAATGAAGTACAGCTGCTCGGCTCCCTCTGATTTTTTCCAAACTGCGTAATCTCCCCAAAATAGAAAGCAGGCTAGTAAAATGACTTAATTAAGGCAACCCCTGTTATATAATGTGTGTTTATAGGACTTTGGCACATAGTTATGGGTCGTTTAGAAGGTATTTTAATGTACCCGAGTTTGGGGCAGGACACGGTTGGCACGGCATGCCAAAACTGTGGTCTGCGTTCGCACAGCAGCATGTTGACTTGGTTACTGCTCCATGGAAAGGACGCACACACACACCTCTCTCGATGGCTCCATAGCAGGTGCTTCGCATGTGTGTGTCTGGGGGCAGGAAATAAAAAGATAACAGGAGTAACGTATCCTGAGCGGCAGAACAAGAGTATTTTGCCTGCATACAAACAATCAGGTAGGACTAAACGATATTTAAGATTTTAACACCTAGTGGAATATATCCCATAATAATTTACTACAGTTCTGAAGGCTAAAAGCTACCAGATAGTACATGCTGCGCAGAAATCTTAAGCCACCATTAGATTAGTCATACCATTGTTTTAGCACTGGATTATTACCCAGTTCTGCCATTTTCAAAACAACAAATGTAATTGTGTACCAAGACTTTTGCACAGTGACGTATATACACAATGCACGGAGCAAATTTAATGTCACATTTCTGCAAATCTTCAATCATCAGCCTTGAATATAATAAAAATAGAATACATTGAAAATACTAGAGCACCATCCATAAAGGTGCCCCAAGTCTTTGGACAATGCAAACCCTTATGTTTAGATGAATTTATGGTTATGGTTCATAAGGTTTAAGCTCCAAGTGAGAGAAGCCAGGGCAACATCGTTTTTGCCCACATGGATCAGAGCATCTCCAAAATAGCTCGACTTGCAGGTGCACCAGGACAGCGGTGGAACAAATAATCCTTATATGAATCATGCATTGATAAAGTGTGCATGTTCTCCTACCCACACATGAATGGCCATCAAGCCCGACAGCTAGTCCAGCCACACACTCACATCTGTAGGAACCTTCTGTATTTATGCACCGTCCATTCATACAGATCCCTGGGGCCAGGCACTCATTGATATCTGGAAGGTACACAGATGAACACAGCAAAGACCAACAAAATGCTTTGACCTCAGAGATCCAGAGATCTCTGTGTGATTCTAGGCTCAGTTGCTGCCTGCTGTGTGGAGTTTGCATGTTCTCCCCATGTCTGCTCACCTGTGCAGTAGCGGCCACTGGATGCGAGTAAGAAACCATGCTTGCAGACACATTTGAAGCTGCCGTCTTCATTGATGCACATGCCATTTAAGCACATGTTGGCAACAGAACATTCATCATGGTCTGCACAGACAAAAACATAAAGTAACATGCACAAGGCAGATTAAGAAGTTAAATACGCGTGTTATTAGAATAATAACCATATTACGCAATCATACTTCATACCGTACTTAGCAATGCTATATGGGATACTGGAGTGGACCAGATACTGAACAAATAGCCAAGACATTACAGTGATTCACATATATTGAGACACTGTCTTGTACGTGATAGCACAACACATTTCCTGTTCGACGTTGAGACTTCGATCCTCAAGTCACCACAGCGAGCGAGTTGTCTTATTAGAGCATTTGAATGTCTAAACGACTGACGTGCCGATCATTTACCAGCGGAGTTCAAAACATAAAGTGAGGAGAAGTTGACAGGATCTTACCAAGCAAAATAATGTACTTAAAAACTTTTTAAAAAGTCAATACTTAAAAAACAAGTTGGCTACCTCCAGACACTACAGTTTAAATTAGTAATTATTATTAGCTCCTGGTCTTACCCATGCAACTCCTGCCATCAGGTGTGAGCTGGAAGCCTGCGTTGCAGATGCAGTGATAGCTTCCTGCTGTGTTGAGACAGCGGCCGTTCTGACAAAGCACACCGTTATTCAGGCATTCATCAGTGTCTGCCAGAGAGCACACAACACCATATCTCCTTCAGCAAAGCCTCTGCTGTCTCAAGTGAATACCGAGTCCTTGCTTTAGTATTCTTTAAGGACATTATAATGTACAAGGCAGGCTCCGGGTATTTGTGAACTGCTCTGAAAAACAGACTTAGAATGTTTCTCGAGTGTTTTGCCATAATAGATTTAAGATCAGTGCATTAATTAGCTTGAGAATGCCATGTTGAAGTCAACAGCAACAGCATTTTTTTCCTCGCTGTACTCCAGCATCATGTCCTTAAGTAAAAGCAGAATTTCTAGACGCTTCGTTACAGCCCTTAATCCATCAAACTTAAGTCTAGCAGATGTACTGCAGGGCTTGAGACTCACCATAGCAAATCTGCTTGCCCGGGGGCCTGTGATAACCTGCATGGCACTTGCAGTAGAAAGAACCGGCAGTGTTGACACAGTCTCCGTTGGTGCATGGATCAGAAGCACACTCATTTATATCTGCAATGCAATGCAATGGAAGATCAGTGGGTAAAAATGGCATTCTACATTTCATCACAACACCCTTTAATAACAGTCATCCCACAGCGATTCCACCAGTGGACACTGGGGGACACTAAATGGAGGCCCAGTGCAGTTTGTGTATTACTTCTTTGGAAGGGTCAGTGATTTTGTCGTCTCAAATTCAGACACGCTAATGCAACAGCGTTCATCTACAACCGTTTTCCATGTCCTCCAGGCTGCTACTCGGAAGTCACTGCTATAAATGTCTCTGTTTTTTTTGGAAAGCTAACGTGAGAGTTGAAACTGATGTTTGATTTTTGGAAATAAATGTGGATCCATCACCTCGTGTTAAGGTTAATCTCTTTCAGGAAATTGTGAAACAGATATGTTTTAAATAAAATACATTTACGTTTAACAATTACAGAACAGTCCATCATTTGCTGAATGACTCAGTAAAACCACTCTTACGTTCTTGGACAGCTGTGATGCAGACTCTGCTTGCCTCCAAAGAGTTTTAGGAGCGACTAAGAGGTAAACCAAGTAGTTAAGTGGCCTGCTCAAGAGCCCCCATAGAGGTAGTTACGCTGAGCCAGATGTGAACTCACAAGCTTCTGATTAGTAGCTCTGTGTCTCACACTAGCACGCGTCTTTGTTCCATTTTCGCACCTACACACTCTCAATGAATTTACTCACTGATGTGAGCGAGGTTATCACTACCTGAGCACTCTGCTTGACTGTCCACTTGGTATCCAGCATTACACTCACAGCGATGATCGGATCCAACCGGCGTACATCGTCCATTGAGACACAAGTTAGGCATCAGCAGGCATTTGTTTGTGGTCTGATTTAGAGTAACTGAAAAAAGAAACACACACACGCATGATAATGTATAATCTTGGCTGTGCTACCTTCTGGTTCTCCCCCTTTAGCTATGCTGCTATAGTAGTGCTGCCGGAGTTTCATGCTGCACATGGCATCTGTGATGGATAATAGACTATGTGCTCCTCACCCATAAGTAACTACATTTTCTCTTTTCTCTCAGAGCCGATGTCCTGGTACCAGTTCCAGCACCACACACTTAGACGTTCCTCCACCTCAGGATCACCTATACTGGTCTCCATCAACAGAACCCAGTCCCACCAGCGTGCAGGAACTCCCTCAGTCATTTAGTCACTAGGAGACGATGGGCCTCCAAGGACCGCCCACTAAGGACTGATTTTAAAAATCTATTTTGTTGTCAAATCTAGGCCACCCACAGAGGACAGGTCCCTTTTTGAGCCTTGGTTCCTCCCAATGCTCCGTTGTAGAAAGCGCTACATAAATAAAATTGAATAGAATAAAGCATGTGACATGAATGCAATTCGATAGCACTAAGTACACAATGACTTGCCAGTTTATTAGACGCATCTACCATGCATGCATGTTCATTCGCTATAGATCGTTAATTCATTCCAGAAGTCACAACAAGTGAGGAAACTGCATTGAGCACCAGTGTCACATGCCAAGTTATGGTCTTGCCTGCCTTACATACAGCTCATTCACGTCTAAATGACAGAAACCTAGTAGGAGCGAACTTTTTTGAAACCTGACCGGAAAAAAAAAAAAAGTTTGGAAGGCCGAAAACAACATGGTAGCAATCCTATCATTTTACGGATCGGTGTTTCCACTTTTTATAAAAGATAAAAAAGTAAGTACTGCTGTACTGCACAGCATAGTACGGTACTGACCGTTTTCATATTGTCTATATATGTGTGAAAAACACGCTGTGCAAAGCATTTAAACTATTATGTGACGATGGTAATGGGGTCAACATCGCTTACAGTCAACGTACTGTTTCGCAGAACGTAATGCAGATTGGTAAATGGTGCATACCTGTACAATTACTAAATCAAAAGTATTTATTTTGCAGGTTTTGCAGGTTTTGCCACTAAACTATATAGCCCAAGAAAAGTGACCACCATATAGTGGTACCCTGTAACTGTGCACGCCAACACAAGGGCTACTGTCAGTCATTTTATACCAACAACGTACGCGATGGGTGTAACTGATAAAAACAGGTCAGTGACTGTAGGTCCGAGGTATGGTATTCACAGTTATTGCTGGCTGTCTTACCACAAACAGGCCTTAAAAACTACAGGTTTGAATTCATGTAAACACTTAAGCTCACCAACAGGTCCTTGTGGTCTTTGCCCAGTAATGGGAACATCAGGAATTTGAGGGATGTGAGGAAGCTGAGGATAAATGCGCCCGTTTCCATTCACTGGGTAAGATGTATGACCATTGAGACCAGGATGTCCATGTCCGTTGGGCTGCTGAGGATCTCCTACAACGCCTGGATTTGCATCTGGATATTCTCTCACTGCCACTCTTTCTAAACACATCCTGAGGAATTCATCTAATGGACAGAAAAAAAGATGTATAACGAGCTGTAGCACAGACATGAAACCGAACATGCGCTGATATGACTTGACTTTGAACAATCATTGCAAAATGGAGTGTGGTAAAAGGGCTTACCAGAGCTGGGAACTGGGCACATCTCTGGTACAGTACCTCGAGCCCAGCAGCGGCCTCTGTCACAGCAGCACTGCGCTTTAGTGATGCGTGCAGACAGCTCCTGAGCACAGCGTCCTCCCAGCAAGGCCACAAAACAGAAACCAGTGTGCTGGCCTTAAACACATACAAATACACTCCATGTATATGAAGCGATTAAAAAAAAAGCATTTGATTTTATTTCATTAAACGAGATCATCAGAAAAAGCAAATGCAAAGTCAAAGAAAGTTGTTTGATTACGTAAATTAGATGAAAACTCAACTATGGTGCTTGAGTAGCAAGTGATATGGGGTGTATGGTAATCCTTAACATAAAAAAAACCAAAAGCACGAAAGGGCGCACCGTTGGGTTGCGTCCCGTATGGAAGGAACGTGCGAACTGATCGCGAGGGGGTGCGGAAGCGCCAACAAGGCGTCGTGGAGAGAGCACGACAGCACGCTGATTTGGGACGTCTCCCAAATGGCGAGGCACGGAGGTAGTCCAAATGCCAGAGAGCGAGCGTAAGCTCGAGCGTGCATGCAGTGGAAAAAAGCCGTGCGTCTTAGAGTGCGTGCAGCCGGGTGGCGGTGAAGCGCCCGGGTGCGTGTCCCCTTTGGAGAGGGCTAGAGGGTGAGCGTGAGCTCATGTGCACGTGTGGTGCGAGTAAGTCGAGCCGTGGGCGTCCCATTCAGGGCGCCCAGCCGACTGGAGTGAGGCTCAGTAGGTGCCGAGGACGGAAGATCATGATCTCAGGTGTGCGAGGAGCACACAAATACGGGACGGGAGACCCTCAAAGTGCCCCTAAAATACCAAATACCTCGGGGGTTCCCCCTGTACGCATCCATCGGCACTAAAAGCCACCGGAACGTAACCACTATCCCTAAAGGTGGGCGTAAGGGCATGAGCGCGCCGGTGGTCGTGGGGAATGTACCGAATGGAGACGACCTGGTACCGAACAGGGCTAAAACCCACACCTAAATAGCAGGAGAAGCAGCTGTTTGGAATCAGGTCCTAAACTGTATACGGGATAGAAACCGCCTCACTGATAGCTCTGTAATGGAGACCGGGAGAGGACGGCCGAACACTCCGGGGAGAAAGGTAGGAATCCTAACAGTTTGGCCATCAAATAAGCTAACAAGACAGTTTTTCAATATATATTTTTCAATATTCCATATTGCTACAGAATAACCTAATGAGTACTTTTACAGATATTTTGTGAAAGCTGTTGGCTTTCCCAATACAAGTGAATGAGTGTGTGTGAAAACAAGTAGTGAGACAGTGGTGTTTGAACAATCAATGGATAATATTATAATAGTTTATTATCCAGCAAATAATGATAATAAGTAAAAAGAACCTGTTCTCTATACAGTCATTTATTTTTAATCATGTCTTGATTAATACACTGTCTTGTATTTCTGGTCACGAGCATAAAAACTCTCCTATTGATCTAATAAATTATAGACAATCCAGATGTTTTGTACCTTTGCAAAGCACCGGGTATGACCAGGCTTAAACCATACTTATGTAGAAATATAAGAAAGATATTCTGTGTCATTTGGGCCCAACCTCTGCAGCTTTAGGAAGAGCGAATACTGCCAGGTCAGCAGACACTAATTGTCCATTTTGTCCCTCCAGATGCCTTTAGGCAGCCACACGCCTTCTTATAGAAACAGTTTGTTGAATCACGAGCTTCTCAGGAGCTGCCAAGCTTTTTAAAAACAGCCATATGTTCATTAGAAAAGGAAAGACTTCAAAGCTATTCAAAGCACATTCTTATCCTCTTGTGTGTCCCTCCCGAACCCTGAAGCCCTGCCCTCCTCTCAATGATACTCAGTGAAGAAGAAAGTAGATGTAGAAAATAAGAAGAAAGTCATTTTATATTAGCAAGTCTCAGGAGATGGTGACCTGTCTGTCTGGATCATGGTTAGCCTGAGAGTATGAACTATATAGATGCTCTCTAGATGAGCACATGCTTCAGCTTTGTGATCTTGACTTACACTTGGCCTACAGCTCAAGTATTTTTCCAATTTGCAGTGGAAAAGAAATGTGTGTGCGCACACGTATGCACGATATCACTTAACACAGATTAATTCACACACTTTTTTTTCTCTCCGGGTGGAATTGGAGCCATAATTACAGGTTGAAGTCCGCTTACTGTCAATATATGATTTCCGTCACAATGTTCTGTACCTGCCTCAACAAGTACCGGATAAAGCTATAAAACCTGACAAAACATCATCGCTGGATGGTATGCAAAGGCCCAAACTGTCAGACGTGTAGCTCTATCCCCTATTCCTCTATTCCCATGTTCTCTGACTAGTACCTTAAATCACACTGAACGTTTCTAGACTAATAAATTGTTGGTATTACTTGTGTTTACATCCTGTTTATCCATTTGGATAATCATCTCCTGACATGGTAGGTCCAAGGCTTTGAGTACACGTCCATGGATATAAGGTGGTCTCAAGAGGTATACAACCAGGTTTACTTTATAGCTTTTACAAAGACAATTTTAAACACACACTGACGTTCTGGAATTTGACAGTAACCCATGGGGTGAGAATGGATTAGTCTTAATTTGCATTACTTTTTATGGGGACATTTGATTCAGAGTTCGAACAGCCTTCTGGAAGAAATTAAGTTCGAGTTCCGAGTTTCCATTGTATTTTAACGTACATACTAAAGACCTTGCTTTAGATATTAGATAACGTGTGCTATCATTTCATAACAAATACTAAGTAGCTCCAATGGTTTGCAGCCACCTCAAACTCGATGAAGAAGGAAGACTAAAAACCGTTGCTGATTTTTTGTGCTTTCATTATTTTAACTATTGTAAATAGTGTGTTTTATAAGAAACGATTAGTTTATGCCTTTTTAGTTCTATATCTGGATTTTTAGAGCACATACATTCAATGGCTCCTTCCAGAATTGGGGTTTGTCTTCGTGACCTTCCACTCACCAGTGCAGCGAGTTTTGTCTGCAGACAGCACATATCCAGATGGACACACACATGAGAAACTGCCGGCTGAGTTGATGCAGGTTCCGCCTTCACACACATGTGGAATGATAGAGCACTCATCCACATCTGGAGAGAAGTGGAGACGAGACGAGAGGTTAAATTGTGATTGATTGATCTATCAATCTATGATCCATCCATCCATCCATCTAGGTTTGTATCCGTCCTTATTATTTAAGAATTTATGAAGAGTTTGGGTCTTGGAAATGACACAGACTGGCAGCAGAGCAAAGTGAAAGTCCCTGACAGTATCGAACCACACTGAGCTAACATTCTGTTATCATTCTAGAATTAGCCAAAATTAAGTGCCAAATGTTTAGTGGCTATGTCACTATAATCTAAATAATCCATGTAAACATATCCATATACAAACGTTTAATAAAAAAAAGTATAGCACAAATAGAAAACAACCACTGCCAGACTGACACACTACCCACTTAAACTCCTGTTGAACTCCTGCCTCAAAATGATTTGTCCATGCCTGCAACACTCAGTACTCAATTTCAAACTGCTGTTTGAAGCAAGAGCAGATGATCCAGTGCCGGGATTACCACAACCAAGCAGTTGCCCATGAACTTTAGAACACTGCTCATAATGCCAGGCATTGATTAGTGAGGTGTAAAGCACATGCTGACTATTTAGCAACACGTTTTATGTCAGTATGGCTGATGAGTCAGGGCTTGGATGATGTCCAATGCGTAAACTTATTGGGGAACAGAAAAATGATAGAATGAATAAAGAATAACGTCTATCTTTAACCGTTTGGGCTAAATATGGGCCCTAATGTTAAATCACATCAAATGCTGATAATCTATTGTAAAATCACTGTAGTAAGCATAATTGCTAGTGTTTACCAAGTGCAACAAGCAAATACAGCAACAGGACTTATTACAATTTAGATTCTTTGATCATTTTTCTACTACTAATTTAAATCTTATTAACAATTTGTTATTTATTTGAAACTAATTTCTCTATGATTTAATATACATTTAGTATTTGTCTATTTAACATCATGGAGGGCGGGTCCCCTGTTGAGTCTTGGTTCCTCCCGAGGTTTCTTCCTACCATTTTAGGGGGTTTTTCCTTGCCACTGTTGCCCTGGGCTTGCTCAACTTGGGATTGGCCTTATAAGATCATGTATTACTGTAAAGCTGCTTTGAGACGATGCTACGTTGTAAAAAGCGCTATAGAAATAAAATTGAATTGCACTCAAATATGATGTCACTGTATGTGTCACACAGTCAGTCCATTTCTATTTCCATGTCTTTAATAAAAAGACACTTGAGACACTGTCTAGGTCACTTATACCCGACATTCCCAATTAGAAATCACTGCGTACCAAAATACCGAAACATTGCATCACTGCTCACCTTCACACTTTTTGCTGCCATTATTAAAGTGATGACCAGCAGTACACCTGCACTCATAGGAGCCTGCTGTGTTTATGCACTTTCCTCCTTGGCACAAACCTGGAACAGCCTGACATTCGTTAACATCTGCACAGAAGAGTTAAAGGAAATGATGCGAATTATCCTTCGAAGGATTTTGCAATCTATATAACCAATTTCTGGTTATCAGTTATTAACAGAAAGTGTGCAACAAGAACGGTTTTGGACACCAGCAAACTTGGTAATATTATTAGATCCTAATCTACAGGATTTAGAACATTTTATGAAGACTTCATACGGTTGGGGTTTACAGGGCAGTCTTCGCCAGTGGATGGGTCTGTAACGGTGCAGCCCAAGCTTGGACGAACAGGACAGAGATGGAGTTTGAGTTTGTTCCTCCAGGTTCTGCTCTGGTTCCATCCCAGCCTTACAGGCTCCACTCCACGTCTCTAGGCCTCCACTGAGCTTCTACCATGGGTTTTTTATGAGTTTCTGGCTCGCCACGGGCAACTGAGTTTCAGAGGTTTCCAGCTATACAGGACGAATCTATGTCACATGATTTAAATCTGAGGTGCCACCCCTTAGGTTCATGCGCTACAACACTAAAAATAAATTTGATTTTAATTCGTTTGAAACATATGAAAAACAGACATTTTTTGGAAATGGAAACTCAAAAGCTGATGACAATAACTCATTAGATGGGAACTAGTTTAGGGTCTGTGGGTGATAATGCAAGGAATTAAACAACATAATGGCTCCAATAAATAAGCCATGGCATCAATAAATAATAAAATAATAAAAAGTGTGTACAAAGTAGTGCAGCGCAATTAGTCGACATTCAAAACAATTAACTGAAATAATCTTGTACATGTCACGTATTTCCATTTTAAAAAAATAGTTTTTGTTCTCTGCTCTCCCCACACAATGGTTCAAGAAATAACTAATTCCATGTCCTACTACATCAAAAAGGAGGATTGTAATTGGTTAAGATATTTAAATAAACATACATTTCATTAGAAGGAAATCCCTGTTTTTCACAGAGTAAACGGTCAGTCAACTATGAAGAAATAAAAACAACATTCATTATAAAAATAAAAACCTACATTAATTGTACTTGAGGAAAAATGTAGATTTAATCCTTCTATTGATTTAAGGTCATAAGGCCCAGCATTAGTATATAGCATAACTGTTAGGGTCCTTACCTTTCGCCCCGGAGCGTTCTGCTGTCCTCGCTGATTGCCGTTAACGAGCAATCGGTGAGGCGATTTATAAATGGTCCTTTATTTACGACCTGATGACGAGCAGCTGCTTCTCTGGCTATTTAAGTGCGGGTTCAAGCGCTGCCCTTTGCCAGGTCGTCTGATCGACCATCGGTGCACACCATTACACGCCTCGACCGATTGTTCTGCCGTTCGCTGTGCTGATGGCTGCCACAGGGTCAGGTCAGTTGGGAACGTCCCGGGGCTTGTAGTGCCGAAGGACGGGTAGGAGGGGAACCTCCGAGGTAATTAGTGTATTAGTGTTTTATATGTTATTTCCCCATTCTTATTATACGCCGTGGGATTCAGTCCATCCATTCATATGACTGTAACATCTGCCTGCAGCCCACGCTCTATAAAGAGGAGCCCCTTGTAAAGGATGTGGGTAGAGAGTCTGCAGAGAATTGGCTAACTGCGGTGTATAGTACATTTGACTATACAGTCTAGTGCTGTAGACGTGAGGAAGTAGGTGTTAATCTGTGTACAAAGGACTCAGAACTGCCTATGCAATTGGTCAGGATTGAGAGAAAACAAAATGCTGTCAAGTACACCCAAATGAACGGGAAACCAAACGGTCCGTTCTGCACTTGATGCGGCCACAAAGGTTTCCATTTGTGAGCAAACGAGCTGCTACCCAAAAAAGCACACAACAAAGCGAACCTGCCTGTATACGAAACGACTTACAATTAAGCTGAGCTGTAAATTGCTAGAATCACAACTTTCCAGTTAGTAGTCCGGATCCTTAACTTCTGAGAATGTGCTGATTAATATTTATACTTTTCTTATTCACAGGGAGGAACCCTTGGTCTACTTGCACTACCATCGACCCAGTCCCCAGCCCCCAGTCCTGTAAGAACTCTAAACCACAGGAGGTGGAAGTGGCTGACGAGATGGTGCAGAGACACAAACAGCGGTCACCAAATCTCAACACTCTGGATGTTTACAACAGGAAGTCGGAGATCAGACACAGACAGATCCTAGCCTCTTCTCTTTTCTTTCTTTCTACACAACGTAAGCCTTGGAAGTTGTTAATCATTCTAAGCGTCGGCTTGTGTAAGCAGGTGTTAACTGGCCCAGACTTTTAAAGGGACGAGAGAAAGGAAGTGGAAGTAAACACTGATGGTTTATTAGGTTTCTGAAGGGCTGTGTGCCTCTAGCCAAGTGAAAATGTATATCCACAGCAACACAAGTATGGAATGAATGTAAATAAACCAGAATAACTCCGGTTGTAAGGCTAAGATCTCTCCGTGCACAGTGTATATATGCTATCAAGTGGATATTCATTCAGGTCGATACACAGTATAATGATGATAACGCATTTTTTGCAAACTAATAACGTATGAGACACAAAACTACTAAACTTGTACGTCTCTGTTCGCATGCTTTTTTAAAAAATAAATAGAACAACACCACTACTACCAGGTAGCAGCATCTTCTTGTTTCTGGGATATGTTAAAAACGCACATGGCAGCATCTTTTTATTTATAATCCCAGTCTCAGTTAAGAGCAGGAAATCGTAATGCTATGAGCAAATGGCCCCACCCTCATGTTCTCTCAGCATCTGCCACTCAATTTTCCCCATTACTGATCTGAAAACAGTTTCTGTGCATTTTCTCCACTGTTGTTCAACATCTGCATCATGAGCACAGGTATCAGCGATGCAGATTATTTTTAAATGCCATTAAATCGGCCCGATCGATAAGATGCCTGATTAATTACTACCACTGCCCCAAACGCCAGAGACAGGAGTTCGGGTGGTGTAACAAAGTGTAATAAACTAGCCTGCCACACGGTTAAAATATCAAAGAACGACAAGAAGAAAGATGATAAGTATAAGCTGGTAAAGCTAGATGCAAATCCAAACCTTGGCAGGCTCCAGAGCGGATGTTAGGGATGAAACCTCGATGGCAGGGCTGTGCTTGCATAGGACACTCCTCACATGAGCGACCCCAAGCCCGGCCAACTGTGGCACAGCACAGCATCTTAGTGCACACAGTGCCACTCACCTGACCCTGGCACGTCTCGTTGATCACATGGGAGAAACAAGGGCCAGTTCTGTAATCTGGGAACACGATTGGAGTGGAATTATTCATTCTTTTCATCCACTTTCTTGTCTTAAATAAGCACACACGCATAAGTCACTATTCAAAAATCTGACCCTTTATATTAAAAACCTCTAGCGCATCGTGTAAGGTGGTGTGGCCACGTTTTGCCGAACCTTGTGCACATTTTTATGCACATCATGTTACTATAGTAGCTTGTTAATGTAGTATGTTTTGTACAGTCTACGAACAGTTGTTCAAGCTTGTGAAATCCTTTTGTACCCCAAGTCTTAAACACTACAGGAAGCAACCAAACCAAATACAGGTCCACATGGTGAACGTTTCTATTAGAAGCAGTACTGGAAGGAGAACCGGTAGAGTGTTGCACCATGTGTGAGCAAGCTCTGTTCAAATAAGCATTAGGAAGCACATTCTTAACTAAATGACATGAAGTAGACACTCCCATGGGATGAGGGATGTATGTACTCGGGGCTTGTGCTTACCTCTTTCACACTGTGGCCCTGTAAATCCATGCATGCACGCACACCGGTTTGGCCCAACGCAACGGCCAGCATTCTGACACTTCTTCTCACACACCGCTGGAATAAAACCATAAAGACAGGCGAAGTAATTACATCATCCTTCTTTCATTTCCATAGCGTTTTAATCCGTCCGTCCAACCGTCCATTATCCTCCGTTTAACCCACCGGGGTGGAATTGGCCACCTGGCAAGGGGCAGGAACAACCCTAGACGGGGTGCCAATCCATTTTGGGAACACACACACAGTTACCCACACACTCACAGACTAAGAGCCACATTTAGAGACTCCATTTAACTTAACGAGCATGTCTTTGGACTGTGGGAGGAAACCGGAGTGAGCCACCGAGCCACCACGATGCCCTGTTTTGGTCCAACTGCAAGATATAACCAGCAGCACAGGGCACAAGTCTAAAGAAACAATGCTAGACAGCGTGCCTAGCGATCGCTCGTGACTTCAATCCCAACCACTAAATGAAGATTTTAAAAAAGACTAATTTAAAGATTCAAGAAATGCAGGCCAGGTAAGAGGAATCAATACCCAATCAACGCTAAATGATTTAGCACCGCCTTACACCGTGTTTACCCAAGAAGTATGGGCCCCATTTGAAGACATTAGACGACAAAATAAAACGGTAAAGCTGAGCTATATAAATACATTTGACTCTTCCACTACCTGGACCATAAATCAGTTTACAAGCTAATAACTGTAATTAGAAACGGAATGATGCTACCATATTGAAACTTGTAAAAGAAGGCAAGCTTCACTACCGATTCACAAACTGCATAGCACGAAAGTTAACATTAACACCATATTTAGAGTATTTATCCGACCGATTATAATTATCTGACCAGTGTATCTGCCTCGAACCTGCTCGTCTCATCAAGAGCAGCACAGCGCAAACAAAGATCCACCCACGTTTTGGCACATACAGTCAGCACAGATGACAACCTCAGAAACTAGTCAAGACACAATTTGACATTAGACAACACAAACATGTACAAGTCATTATCCCATGTGCCAGGCATGTTGTTAAAACAGCACACAGTCGCACTGGACTATTCAGGACCGTTTATGGTTCACAGTGAGGAGCAAAGCCAGATAAAGAGGGGACCGTCACAAACTGTTTACTATTCATTTCCGTATAGGCAAGGCATGTCTGCTGTCTCCAGTGGATCTAAAGATTATTTACACGTTCTGCATTTCTTCATAAATATGACCTCAATCATCATCAGATTACCATGATAATGAGAACTAAACTAAACGAAGTAAACAGGTCATTTCATCTGTTACATTATTCAGACATTTTATATATATATATATATATTAATTTAACATTTTTGAGATCAGACACGTGGATACCACTGTACTCTGACTTTATTTGATCCTGTCTGGTTGGTTGTTATCACTAACTGTCTTAAGACCCATGGTGACTAGCGTGTTTAGAAAAAAAAAAACGATTTCAGCCGAGATCTGGACCAAGAGATATAATGAGACTAACACATAGTCCTATGTTTGGGCTGGAAAGAGCATGTGTGTCGCCGCTCAAACAAATTTAAGCAAGTCGAACACGCAAGTGCCGTTTTTCCTCAAATCCATCCAAGTGCATACGGGTCCTTCCTCAGCGTTTTAAGTGAATTAAGGCCAATACTTTCGATCATCCATTCCTAAACCTTGTTCTCCTTTAAACTTGCTGCATGACCCACGTTCTCTTGATAATCAATTTACAGACAGATATCTTGGCATTTCCCGAAGCAAGCCATGAAACTACCACCAACATGTTTCACAGATGAGATAGGATTCTCATGCGGGAATGTCGTGTTTTCCTTTCTTCAAATTATAAATTAGATCTTATCTCACATATATCATAAAGCAACAAAAAGAGCTACAATAAAGTGCAAAAGGGAGCCAATGTTTGAGCAATTAGACATACTCACGTTGTGCACAGTAAGGTCCTGTGTAACCTTTCTGACACTGGCAGTGATCCCCCTCACACACCCCTCCATTCATACACCTGATGCTACACTGCTGGGCTGCAGATCAAAAAGAGATGCTGTAACCCCAAAACCGAAGAGTTCTTCCAGACCTGCAGTATTGGGTGTAACAGACTGGAACCTACATGATTTTGTGGCACAAGCTGGAGCGATTCGACCAGTAGAACACGTGCACATGTTGGGCCTGGAACAGAACCCATCTCCACAGCTGTTACGGCATATGGCTGTAGTGGAAAGAGGAAGTGAAAATATTAATATCATAGCCATGGTCCACTCTCACAGGAAAATACTTAATAACAATAAAACCGATTTAAAACACTAAGCAAAAGAGGATGGGAGTACAGCAAGTGTGGCAGTAAAAAATGATTAACCCAAAGTATCAAACCATCGGGTATTCTGGTTTCCTTCCACAGTCCAAAAACATGCGTGTTAGGTTAATTGGTGTCTCTGAAGTGGCCCTTAGTGTGTGACTGCGTGCACACGATCTTACCGCTTTTTATTTTCCAGTTTTATTTCAATTTAGTTTGTAAGGCTGTAGCACCTTGTTGCCATCAGTATTATGGAGAGCACCACTTTTGGTGGGTACTATTTTAAAAAAGCATGATCTGAGGAGCCGCAACGCATCTGTTCCTCGTCCAGCCTAATTCTCTTGTTTATTTGAGCCTTTCAGCGCTAGTTTCTTCAGACATACCTTCTCTAAAGGCCGTAATGGGCTCCTTTGTAATCAGTTTGCTTTCCTAAACAAAAGATTGTGCTCCTTTACAAAACAAAACAACTACAGAACAATGCACGCCATGAGAAGTCTATGCTCTTTTTTTGGCCAAAAGCCCTGCTCTGCTAAAACAATAACAAAGGTCTATCTAATAATCGGAGTTACCGGCATTAGGACAGTAACAGCAAATGCTGCTCACAAAAAGTAGGAGATATTTAATAATGGGATGTTTAATTTGGAAGTATGCCCTATTTTTGTGAGCAGTATATATGCAGTTCTGCAGGTGCTGCTTGGCCCAGCCAGAGGTAATGTACATTAAATCAAACAGTAAGTGTGAACGAGTCAGTGATTGTGACCCGCTGTGTGTTCACTGTTTGTAACACCTGGTTAATTACTTACGCACAATACACTGGCTGCCACCAGGCAATGTCTTCCATCCAGGACAGCAGTACGAGTGCAAACGAGATCCACAAACATTCGGCCTGAAGAAAAAGGTGGAGAACTTTTGTATGAGCATTATGATAAATGCTAACCCTAATGCTAACCCTTATGAGAGAGAGAGAGAGAGAGAGAGAGAGAGAGAGAGAGAGAGATTATGTGCTATGACTATGATTAACTACTTCTACATCTATTTATTATTTTTAATTGTATCACCATATGCGAAATTCAGCTTGAATATCACAGGAGGACCTACTAATGTTTGATGAATTAGTTAAAATTATGGGAGCATGTAAACAAGATGGGGTCCTGAAAATTGAACAAGTAAAAAGATTTTCTTTTAAATCACTGTGGTCACATGACCACTGTTCGGCACTTATAGATTAGGGTTAGTGCAGATAGGCAGAATTAGGATACATTTCAAAATGAAATAATGAGCCTTATATAGAAATATATATATACTGTAGAATTAAAACAATACTCAACTGCAATTAATGAGCCCAAAGTGTCCCAAAAATATATCCCACACATCATTACACCACCAAGAGCAGCCTGAACAGCCTTGATACAAGGCAGTATGGATCCGTTATTTGTTATTTACTTATATTATTAATTTCAAATTCTGTTCCAGCCGTTCGAATGTCACAGCAGAAACTGAGACTCAATTGAGACCACGTGACATCTTTACAATGTTATTTTGTCCAATCTTAAAGGACCCATGCAAACTTTAGCCTCGGTTACCTGTTCTTAACTGACAATAAATGGCAGCAGAAATAATCTTCTATGGCAGTAGCCCACCAATAATCACTCCTACATGTCTACAAATGCAGGAGAAATGCCATGTGGCTGACCAATTACCTGTTTGCTCTAATTAGCCACTGATCAGGTGCACCTAATTAAGCATGCCATGGATGGAATTCAAGTCCATTGCAGGACTGGGTCATTATTGCAGCGCTGATCACCCAAATAGCTTCACAGAAGGCATTGTAATTCGTAATAAGTGTGCATATATAGCATTTAATAGTGTGCAATTGGTTTATATATATATATATATGTGTGTGTGTGTGTGTGTGTGTGTGTGTGTGTGTGTGTGTGTATGAGCAATATAT